>JZLH01S0026068.1:75308-82570 GCA_001188425.1 Eucidaris tribuloides | reverse complement strand
CTACTACTACTACTACTACTACTACTACTACTACTACTACTACTACTACTACTACTACTACTACTACTACTACTACTACTACTACTACTTCTACTACTACTACTACTACTACTACTACTACTACTACTACTTCTACTACTACTACTACCATTCTACTACTACTACTACTACTACTACTACTACTACTACTTCTACTACTACTACTACTACTACTACTACTACTTCTACTACTACTACTACTATTGTTATTACTACTACTACTACTACTACTACTACTACTACTACTACTACTATTACTACTGGTTTTATTATCACTACTACTACTGTTGATGCTACTTCTTCTACTAGGCCTACTGCTACAACTTCTGTACTACTGCTATACTACTTCTACTTCTATTTCTGCTGCAACTGCGGTACTGATTTCGTCGGTGACATAAGTCTTAGCTGTACGGTAGTTCTATTTCTTTTGTAAATGATCATTTCTTGAAGGAATATGAAAAAGTTGGATTAAATATCATCAAGACGTCAGCAGTGGAGAGATCCAAGTGTGAAATGAAAGGATGTTGGGCTTTGTCCGTGACAGAGTTGAGGTTTAGCAGACGATTTATCATGGTCGAGGTAATTGACGATGCGGACATTAATAAGTGAGCGCGGGAGTCTCGCTCGCTACATCATAACAAAGGGGTTACCCCCTGTCTGAATCATTGTCAAAACGTTTGGCCCAGTGCGACAGGGCTTGAGTCATCCCACGCCATCAATGACTGAGTCGGACTGAAAAGAATTCCCCCCGAATTAGTGAAAAAATCACTCGCTTCAATTACTCCAGATTCCCCGCTTCAACTGTTAATGGCATCATTTTGATATCACACATTCACGACGCGGTGACGACCCGAGCCTCCGCGCGACCGCGCCACGGCCGGCTAGCTCCCCGCCAACCGACTACCATCACACCGCGTCCCCTCATTGTTCATTTACAAAAGATGGGGCGGATTACATTAACGAAAGAATGTCGTGAAATGTATATTTCTTGACCATATATGGCAAATGAATCATGAGTCACGGTGCGAATGCGTATTAAACCGGCCAATCAAAAGATTGCAATTTATAGCCATCTTCGTTTAGACACCGTCCACTTTAACCAATTAGAGAATTTCGTTATGTTCACTTTTGAAACCTATTACGCAGGCATCGCGGATATCATTTTGCATGGTAAGGTGAACGTATTCCGTCTGATTTCTTTCTTTTGTGATCATACGCGTAACCAATGGACGACTTACGTTTTTTTTCCTCCTTTGGAAACGTGGACTAAGTGTATATCCGCTAATCATACATGCGTTAGAATTTCAGTCATTAAAAACCGCATGCGTTATTATTTTTCCCGCTTTTTTACCAAAAATTTCGGTGACTTGTTTCCCGACGTATCACACTTTCGTCTTAGTCATGCTGAGTCACCGTTGAATACCATCTGCACTGGAACGAAGTTATACCTCCAGATCATTTTTCTACGGGTACTATACGGGGGTAGGGATACAAATCCCTTCTTTATGAAAGCACCTACTATAGGCCTAATATCAAATCAAAAAGGCGGCAAATTTCACCCATGGAGTTTATCTGCATTTAACAAATACTCAGATACCCTTAAGCATTTCCCTTCGTATTTCTATCCGAATCCCACCTCGACTATCACCTTGTATTTCCAATGTTTAACCATAATACTGCGATAATCTCTTTGCCCGCATTTCCCCGCGCTTTTTCTTCTAGCTAAACGGGGCTGAAATAAATAAATAATATAAACGAAGCTTCGACAAAGCAATTAACGTCAACCAGCGTAACAAGATTGATGAATGTTTGCCCGTTAGCTTCGCCCTAAAACTTATCTTTTCAAATGAGGTAACAGCATTCGTGTGCTTGTATTTGGAGGCTTGATGAGTTACAGGATAAGCGGATACGTTTCTATAAAGTTTATTAGGTTTTAACTCAGCAATTTGCCCAAGAACACTACACCTTTAGATTGTTTTTACTTGGGAAAACAACGTCTTTTGTTCGCAGCATGTGCCTGATGGTTGCAGTAGGGCCTATACTGAAGTTTTAATGCATGTACATCATAATATCCGTGAACTGATCTAAGTTTAATCTTAGTTCTTGCCAGCTACCATGCACCTTTAGATTGTCTGATTAAGTTGGAAAAACTTACTTCATCGTTCTAACAATCATATGCCTCAAAGGTTGCCCAGATATACTGAAGTTTAACCCATGTAATGTACAATCAACATCATCTAAATGATTTAGTAAGGTTTTTGACAATACTATAACACTACATCTTTCGATTATTTTATTTAGATGTGAAGAACCAACTTCATTTGTTTGCAACAAATGCCGTAAAGGTTGGCAGTATACTCTGATTTAACACTGTATACAATCCACCATATTGTAGACAGGCGCGCGGAACTTCATTTGGAGGGGCAAAATCTTGATGGGCCATTTATGTGACAGTTGATGAGTTCCTCGGCGAGGAGCGAAGCGACCGAGCGGGCCTTTTCATTTATATTTTCAGTTTAACGGGGTCAGAGGGCACTCATTTTCAGTTATTTGAAATTGATGCCTTGAGCACTCTATTGAGCGAATTTGCGCAATAGAAATCATATGTATGTATGGTGTATGTAGAGCAGAATTGTAGGCGTCTACTAGAGAGCTTGCCGGAAACATACGTGTGAGCGTAGCGACCGAACGGGGGAGGTGTGGGAGGGGGTCCCCCTCCACGGGTAAAAACTTTTTGAAAACACGCATAGAAAAGACGCGATTATAGCATGGCATAACATATTTTAAAGGTATACTTCTGAAAATTATTAGAGATATCATTGTAGTCAAGAAAAGTACAGAGGAAGTATATGAAAAACTCTTATTGGGTAGTCATACTTCCAGGATAACGAAGCGACCTGGGGTTGTGAAGGAATACCCCTCCCACGATTGGAACATTTGAAAATACGCATAGAAAAGACGTGATTCTAGGCATGGTAAATACATATTAAAGGTATATTAAAGATAATTGGGATTTGGTCAGGTTTTCAAAAGACGTACAAGAAGTGGTGACAACTGTATTTCGTAGTCATATTATGTGAGGGTGGTATCGATCCCAAAGGAACTTTTGAAAATACGCATAGCAAGACTTTTTATTTTAGCATGGTGAATACATATTTTCACTGGAGATTGGGGTAGACTTCGAGAGAGCGATCAACCAAGCGGGGAAGGGTGTGGAGGGCTATACCCTCCCACGGGCAGGAAATTTTTGAAAATATACGTAGAAAGACGTGATTCTAGCATGGTAAAGACCATATTCTAAAGGTATATTTTATAAATAGCGACTTAGACTGTAGCAGTCGCGTTTATAGAGCATTTAAAACAAATTTCAAGGAATAAACATATATAACTTATGAAACTATTCATTTACGAAGTACGAGCAAGCCAGCGACGATTTACATCGTATACAGATTTTCACGTCTGATCAATAATTTTTGTTTTACGCTATGGTCTAAATAACAAAATCACATTGTCATGCAATATCCTTTCAGAAACATAATTATGAAATAAACATGAAAATATTATTATACATGTATTGGTACAAAACTTAGAAAAAGACAAACTGAAAAGGTTTACTGACGGTATGCTTCACCGCAGGCACACTCGTCGAAGAACGAGAGCCATCACTAAATTTGCTTAGAAGGCTAAGTGCCCGTTAGGGGCGAAAATTTTGTTTCTTTTTCAGTGTGAAATTGACAATTTTTATATAGAGATTGCCTTTATTGCTCATTTTGGACTTTAATACTGTAATTGATTATTTTTTTACCTTCAGGGTGCTCATAGGGGGCGGGGGGGGGCAAAAACTTGTTTGTCCCCCCCCCAAAAAAAAATAGTGGAGGGGGGGGGGAGTGCCCCTCTGCAATGCCCCCCCCCCTCCGCTTCCGCACCTTGTATACACTAAATTTACTTAGAAATGTAATGCCCCGTCAGGGGCGAAAATTTTGCATTTTTCAGTTATTTTTCAGTTATGAAATTGACAAGTTTTATACAGAAAATTGCCTTAGTGCTCATTTTGCGTCTTTAACTGTCATTGATGAATTATTTTTACCTTTCTAGGGGGGCCATTGGGGGGGGGGCCAAACTCGTTTTCCCCCCAAAAATTTTATTTTGGGGGGGGGGGGCAACTGCCCCCTCTGACCCCGCTTCCGGCGCCCTTGATTGTAGAGTATTTATTTGTTTTGTTTGGATCCATTCATCATGCTACAAATTAGATTGTTCGATTAACTTGGAAGGACAAATTTATTTGTTCGCCAACGAATGCCCCAAATGTTGCAGTATACCTGAGGTTTATCTGTACAATCAAACAACATCTTAATGATTTATTACCATGATTACGGTTTAACTCGGTTTTTACCAAGTAGCTCTACACCTTTAGATTGTCTTAAGTTGAAGAGCCAAATTATTTGTTCGCAACACATGCCCTAAAGGTTGCAGTACCTGAGGTTTACACTCTTAAAAATCCCGGGTCAGACTGACTCGGAGAAGGATCCGTTGGGCACAGCCGGAAAAGGGTCAGGTTAACAAATTCCGGGTCAAGGTGACCAAAATATGAGTCAGGTTGACTCATATTTTGGTCAACCTTGACCCGAATTTGGTAAGATGACTCCGTGTACAATCAATCAATAGTAAGTAATTTTTTATTGAAGGGTCAGCTTGTAATCCAAATTCCGGTCAGGTTGACCAAAATAATGGTCAGCGTTGACTCATATTTTGGTCAACCTTGACCCGGAATTTGGTTAAAATTGACTCTTTTCTGGGTGTGCCCCCAACGGATCCTTTCTCAGAGTCAGTCTGACCCGGGATTTTTAAGAGTGTATGCTGTACAATCAAACCATATTGTTTTTGATTTATTAAGGTTTTAACTCAAAACTTGCCAAATATCACTACACATTTAGATTGTCTTACTAAGTTGGGAAGAACCAACTTCATTTGTTCGCAACAAACGTCCTAAGGATTGCTTTATACCTGAGGTCTTACTCCGTGTACAATCAAATCATATAGTAAGTAATTTTTTTATTTGAGATCCCCCATGAGATCCATTCAGCCATATTACAAAACTACACCGAATACTCTAAGCGACTAACAAGTTTAAAGATATGTTGCCCCTTCGCTTCATGAATTCAAAATTTGTACGATAGAATTTGGATTGATATGAGCTTATCCATTACAGAACAATATATTCAGATTGAAGATGCTTTTAGGTGTGATTTACAAACTTTGCCGTATAGGTTTCAAACGTCTACTTCATTTAAGACTTCTGAACTGTACTAGTATAACATTTTTTTTGTCGGTTATGTTTCGACGACATTTTAGTAATATGAAAATTAATGATATCAATGTTAAGTATATCAGAATAGTTCCGTTTTTCAATCGATTATTCGCCTTCATTACAAGGTAAAATGGACAAAACGCAATTTATGAAGGAATCACGTTTCAACGATAAAATTGACCACGAGTGTCAAAACATCAAATGTCCGTGTTATGTTCTGGCCTATTAATATGGATTTAGATGGAAATCGTAATCTAGCCAGTGAAAACCGACAAAAATGATGCAGATATGGCCAGGCAGCTTCCTCGATCATTTCTTCAATTACAAAGTACTCTCAGAACTCGGAATGGAAGAATCACATCGTTTTCTGCGAAGAAGAAACCATCATCAAACACGTGATATTACGATGGGCGCGGCTCTGGCGAAAATATCCATGCGCGCATCAAAAGTTCCGTGGTGGAAAACACATCTTTACTGCCTGACTAACAAACATGTCATCACATTCAAAGCTGAATGGTTGTATAGATTTGGATATTTTATTTATTAATTTGTTGTCTCATTCTCTTTCGTGGAATATTATGTAACAGTGTGTGCATGTGTGTGAGGGTGTATTACAATTATGAGTCATTTTCATTACAAATCGTTAATAATTAAAAGGAAAACGGAAAAATCATGATGGTCCCATACATTATGTACTTAATGGATGGACACAATAATGACTTTTCTTTATGCGGGTACGTAGGAAATTTATATAATATGTATGTATATATATGAGATATATGTGTCTGTGTTTGTGTGTATGTGTGTGTGTGTGTGTGTGTGTGTGTGTGTGTGTGTGTGTGTGTGTCGTGTGTGTGATGTTGTGTGTCTGTCTGTCTGTCTATGATGTGAGTGTCCGTGATATCAAGGATATTAATCTATGTAGTCATTAATCGCAGACAACCTGACTCCCTAATAGCCTTTTATATTCATTACCGAGGTCTTAGTTTTTTTTCAATGGATGAATCATCCATGAACGAGATGGAGTCGTTAAAGATTATTACAGTCACGGTGATGAAAATTACCAGTTTGTCAGACTATTGGTGATACCTTATAGTTTTCATTCTCTTAAAATAGTTTGAAACAGGTTTTTATACGTAAAATGTTAGAAACCAAATGTAGATTTGGACGATAAAATAGAAAATTGAAATTGATCGACATTGAAATGATCATCTAACATATGCCTTTGATTATGGCGTGCATAAAGTCTATTGCAATAAAACGATTAAGTATTTGTTGGTACCCCCCCCCCCCCCCTCCCGGGATGTTTTAGAGGAAGAGTTTGCACATGATTGAAATACATGTTACTTAGTTTAATGGTTTTCGTCCTATAAACCCTATGCTTTTCTCCCTTTAACATACTTTTAACACACGCTTCACGAAATAAATAATTACACTCGTGAAATACACTAGTTAAAATGACTGTATGAGGTGTCACCTGGGTACAACTAATTCATCCAATCACTTTGTTCACTCCTTTCTAGTCAAAAGTTACTGTTTCTTAGTCAAAATTTGAATAGAGAATTTAAAAAAAAGTCTAGATCGCGTAGATGCACCCGCTTACTTTCCATCCAGTTATTTTTAATAAGTATATTTTAATTTATAGTGTACTGTAGGTTATATAACGTGCAAATCATATACAATTATCATAATCTGCTATATACGGAGAAAAAAAATCGCTTTCATTCTACAAACTCTATAATAATTCAGTTCAGTTAAATTCCAAGAAAGCCGAGTTTCTAGTTCATGCTAAAGATTCTTAAATGGTATTTCCTCACCATTATAATCTTCATTTTTAGGCATGCAACAGATATTCCCTGCCTTTAAAGGTAACTGTCATGATTGGGGGTGGGCCTCAACTTTGGGTGAAACCATT
>JZLH01S0026068.1:65308-70308 GCA_001188425.1 Eucidaris tribuloides | reverse complement strand
CTATGTCGATTCTGTATATCGATAGCATATTACACGAGTGTTAACAACGAGCGTGACGTCACACATCCCTAAGTTCGGCGAACATGAAAACCAGCGAAAACCTGAAGAAATTGTTGTAATTTCTTCTATGAAATTAAAGACAATCGTTCTACAAATGTATACACAGTCCGAATAGGACATGCACTCCCTCTTAATTTCATGCACTTGACTTATTTCATTCATGTCCTTAGTTCCTTTCATATATCTAAACTGTTGCAATTTTTCTTGGCGCTTACTGCGCGGCACTGCGCTGCCATACACCATCTACACGTACAACTGCGCCCCATGCGAGCTAAGCCGCGAGACAGAAATAACACTGAACACTAACAAATGAAACTTGAAATGGTGATTTTCTTTATTCCGTAGGGTCTTAGTGTGTAGTGAATGGAGCAAACGCATGTAAACGTCGTTAACCACGAAGCAAACCGCAGCTCGGTTTCAGCAGACGTTTTTTTAAACAACTATCTACAAGCACCCCAACTTCCGGAAATGCGTCGAGTGTATTTCGGGTCACTTCGCTAACCGACGGATCCGATTTCAAGTTTCGGATTAATCGTCTGTGTTATTGTTAAGATAACACTAAAACACATCCTACATCGCAAAACTTGAAATCACTCACTGTGGCAAATAAACCTGATAATAGTAATTCTAGGTATTTTATAGTCACTTAAACTTTTTTCCTTGTTTCTACAAGTTTGGAAGACAGTAATACTGTTCAGATAGAGTGTGGATAATAATATCATTTTATCACAATATTTTCGTATCATTGTAGAAATCATGGAGAACGATCTACACGTACATCTTACATTAGCAAACAAATGGTTTGATATGATGTTATACTTATTTGTTTTCAACGAGTACTACTATTATAACAAATTATCTGTAATCTTTTTTAACATTACCGAAAATGTTAAAAAGTGCCGTATTGCATGTGCAAATCATCTGTGAAATTCCGTTTTTATCATTCTCATTACAGCTCACTCTAATTGGTGATTAGTAAAAATCAACAGTGCGTGCAGAAAAAAGCAAACCAAGACACGACTGACAAATGACCCTGAAACCCGTAATTGTTTAATAAATCGCTCCGTAATTGAGGAGAAAAATACACCGCAAATCAAACTTGGTTGTTTTAGCATTTGATTATCATCCCGAGACATGGAACAGATAATAACTTACTAATCAGGGTCACATGACCATGGAGTAATGATTCATTGATACCGTGTGCCACGTATGTTTTTCTCATTAATCGTGTTCAAAGTGACACATTACCACAAACCTGCCCGATTCATGATTAAATCATAACTTATTCATAGTTAAACTGAATTCTAAACGATACAGTAATTGCTGAAACCCTTATAAACTTTGTCAATAGTAGTGTGGTGAACTTTCGCTGAACCCAGATTATTTTAAGTAAGTGTAAAAAGCGTGTCTGAAATCTGTACTTTTAAGATAATGGTAGTTGTAAAGAGGTTTTTAATTCTTTAAGTAGCACACTCAAAATGTCATTTGGAAGGTTTGATGAGTTTTACGGCAATGTTACAGAAAAGGTGAGCGATTAAGGACACTATTTAACACTGTGGAAGTCCCAGTTTTAAGTATTTACCAAACGTTAATATCTGATCTATACACGATAATGTTTGAATAGCAAATACACTTCCTAAAACACACAACTTAAATATCAGCACATAAATTAACGTCCTCGCGGGACAAAATTTCTACAACAAAGCGGTGTATTGGGGGAAAACTGGCATGGTCGCTTTTTGATTTTCGCTGTTTAAACACAGTTAATTGTGTTGAACTGCAAGTTTTTTTTCCAGAGTTTCATTTTAGACCTTATAAGAAACACTATAGCATGGAGGATGTGTAACTGAGATTTTTTTTTCAAACTGGAATAGTTTTTAAACGATGCATTTAAAGGCATCCTATAACAATGTTTCCAAAAAAACCCCTCATCTACATCATATTGCATGTTACCAGTGTCTCTGATAAGGTCTAAAAAATGAAGCACTGAAAAATTGCAATTCAAAACGATCATTAGATGTTTTTAGAGAGTGAAAATCATTGAGCGACCATTCCAGTTTTTTCTCATAGACTGCTGTATTGCAGAATTTTCGTCTGCTGATAATAATTCATGTGCCGATTTTATCAGTACACAGTTTGTTTATGACAGCATAACTGTCTGAAGTTTTGTGTTCTAGGGTGTTTATTTGTCCATTCTAACACTGTCAGATTATGTCAGGTAGCAAAGTTTGACAATTTTCTTCAAATGGGGATCCTGTGTCTTTAATTTTAAAAGATGCCTTCCAAAATTGATATACGGTTTAGATGTTCATCAGTATAAACATATAATCGAAAAAAGGTATAATCTTCATTTAAATGTTTTTAGAGTGAGTTTGATTCAGCATTGACGACGAGTGTCATTCTAAAAACACATGGAACAAATACGAAACAGTTAGCAATATCGTATCTCCCCCAAAAAGTTAACCTAGTGTTTCAGTTTCGTAAAATTACCCTTTCCTTAAGTAAGAAAATATTGATTTGTGCTATGAATCGTGGAAATACAACGATAATTCAAAGTATAATATTCAAAATTTTATATTTAGAATATTTGCAGACATGTTTTATACAACTTTGGTTGTTTGTGAACATTCAAATGAAACTTACGTTTTAAATATTAAAGGTAAATAGCATGATTAGGGGTAGTCCTGAACTTGGACTGAAACTATTCTAGAATGCAAGGATTTTGCAGTATAAATCTTGCATTCAAACGTTGACTCATTCTAAAATAACTACTGTCAGTATCCCTTGTGGCAGGCAAATCTGTTGTGTACCTTTCTTTGGGATCGATTTCTATATGGGCACGAGAGAAATGAAATACTGGTATGTTCATGCCTGATTCTCCTCAAGTGAACAAATTAAAGACAAATCCTTCCAGCTGGGAGATCCACTCCTCCTGATGTATAGTTGGTATATGTTTCAACTCATTTGGTTCTTGCGGCATTTTCAAGTGTTCCCAGTCATGTCATTAACCTTTTAAATGTAAATTTGAATCTAAAATCTTCAATCTTCAAATCATGATCATCGCTCTGGTCTTCTCTAAAGTACAGCTAATAACAAACAAAACACTGTAACCGCTGTAGGTGGCGTGGCAACGCACAAAAAGTAATTAAAAAGGGGGAAATTTGCTATTCAGGCATTATGCAATCCCAAAGGAAACCGAACAACAGAACACATGTATTATTGATACATGCACATATTAAATATGATGTCTGTGTTAATGTTTTTTACGATGTGTCTATACCACCACTACCACCACCACCACCACCACCGGGCACTAGTGACTCATCGGCTTTGCTTCATACGACTCATACTCTGCCTGCACTCGCTCGCCATCTGTCCCGAAGCCGCGCAGCTTTAAGATGATAAAACGGTCTATCTAAAAATAGCTGCTTTGTGAGAAAACTGGCTTTAAAGTGCAAATGTTCGAGGCATTTTATTGACAGGGATGTAATCCATAGTACTGATAAAATAAAAAAAGGGAATAGAGAAGCCGATGATTGACCATTTTTGTGCATATTTGGTTATTTTGTTTTAGAATAATAACGATTTATGTGAAGATAGACTGTTTTACCGTCAGATGAGTATTGTGGATTTTGATCTGCACTATGGAAACATGTCTATAGGCAAAGTTTGTTATATATTCATTAACAAATATGCACGAAATTTGTAATTTATCACTTATATTGAATTTTATTAAATTTTATTGACAGGGATGTTATCTATAATACTGATAAAATACAAAAAAATATAAAATAGAAAAATTGATGATTGACTATTTTTGTGCATATTTGGTTATTTTGTTTTAAAATAATAGGCCTAAAGACTTTTGTGAAGAAAGACAGTTTTACCATTAGATGAGTAAAGTGGATTAATCTTCATGATATGGTAAAACGGGTTATCTAGGCAAATATTGTTATTATTTTAAATTAATAAACAAACATACACACATTTGGTTAGTTGTCAGTCTCTATAAATCACAACATTTGTATATATGGACTACATCTCTTTCTATAAAATCTCAATATTCAAACATTAAAGGTAAATTTTCAAAAAAAAATCATTTTCAAGATAGACCGTTTTAACATCACATGGCCCAATAAACACACAATTATCATGGTCTTGAAGATAAACCATTTTATCATCCTACAACACAGATCGAAATGGGCTAACTTCAAGATAGACCGTTGTACCATCTGAACTGAATCAAACATGATAAAAAAAGTACTAAGATGAAATTATCTCCAAACGGAGCATGATGGGAAATTCTCGATAGTATCATTGGAAAGAGCGTCCTCATATTACCCCGAAGTGCATGCACCTCAAAAAGTCAAATTTTCGAGTTAGAGTGTTTTACAATCATTGTGGGACCGCGCCGCGCGCGGTAGCTCGCGCGGATCTCTGCGCCATGTCTCATAAGCCGCACCCAAGCGAGCGTGGCCCGTTGATCTAGTAACGCCATTCTTAATCAAGACAACTCGCTGGCTGCATTAATGGAAATGATAAAAGGAGAAATAATTGTGTTCCATTCCCCATGAGGACTGGTATTACATCTTGTATTTTGTTATTATCGTGTATCAATTTGTCGGCGATATTTGGGTTCAAACGTCCATTTTGTTCCGTCCATTAGAGCGCGTAAGAAGCCAATGAAGGCGAGGGTGATATTTCCCTCAGAAATTCGTTCGATTTTGCTTTCTGGTCACTTGGTATAACTACTTAAAAAGTAGAGTGTTCATAAAGTAAGCGAGCGCGTAGAATTAAAGATCAAATAAGTGCCTAGACAGATAAACTAGTGGTAAATACCTTTGATTAAAAGTCTCGAATGATTTGCTATAATTTTAACAGATTAAGTACAAGTAAGATTGATAAACACTACGCATCATCTAAAACGAAGATAAATTCTG
>JZLH01S0026058.1:0-10882 GCA_001188425.1 Eucidaris tribuloides | reverse complement strand
TAATCTTTAGCCTGGGCGTAAATCCCGAGGTATGGGGATACATTCCCCCACTTTTGGCAGGGGGTGGCCCGTACAAACACCCTTTTCCCCACATTTCAAGGTAAAATTAAGTTTAATATTTAGAACTTTTGTTACGAGCTTTGATTCCTTACCTCTGTAATAGTGGACATTTGACTGTTTGTCTTTTTTCCCTCTACAAAAGTAAACATTTCTTTTAAAAATGCTATTAAACATAGAATTTTACAAAGTGTGTGTGTGTGTTTGGGGAGGGGGGTGTTAATCCATTACTTTTATCCATTTTTTTTTACCCGCCAAATTACCAGCCAAACATCATCCGACAAGTGGTGGCGGGGGGGGGGCGATGATGACCTAATCCATTTTTTGCCGCCAAATTCCCGTTTATTTTCATTATCCAATCCAAAGAAATTTGCACGTGTTCCAGTCATTTCAAGCACCTCCCTTTTGATGAAAAAGAGGGGTGATTTCGCGAAAAAGGGGGGTGTTTCGGGAAAAGGGGCGTTGTTTCCAGGAAAAGGGTGGGTGTTTGCGGATGTTAACCCCCCTATTGCAGAAGAGGGGTGTTTGAAAACACCCTCCCCGCCCCCGCCCCGCCCCCCCCCCCCCGCCCCCCCCCGCCCTCCCCCTCCGGCCCCCCCCCCCCCCCCGCACTTCTGCGTACGCGGTATTCTATCAAAATACTTTCATGGACCCTAAAACGTGTTTCTATAAGATCTGTTCTTTTCAATGTTCAACAACGTCCATAACGATTGTCAACCAAGGCAATAACATGATTTTGTGCATACATTTTAACATGGGTGGCGCCACTTGAAAGTAGTGATATTCATAAGATTTAGGGTGATTTACGAAAATGTGCCCCCCCCCCCTTAGATGTTTGCTTTGTGGCTGTGAAGGGATAACTTTGTGTCACTGGCAAAAGTTTGGCGGGGAAACTCCCGAGATTTTTTTCCGGACGAGCCCCCCCCCCCCCATCCAGGGGGATTAGAATTAAAAAATTATGCAAAATAACTGGTTTGAAATTTGTGGCGATCATACTCAACAAATTCTAATGCTAGCTGTAAAGGTCAAATGAAATTTGTGACACTCTGACTTTATTTAGTAAAATTGCGAGTTTTCCAGAAGTCCCTGTGTACGGCACTGTTAAGAAGGTTTGTCAGTACTTTCGGAAATTAATTGTTACATCACTGATGCCCGACAAATCTTATACGCCCTTTATTTGCACCAAAAACATTATTTTGCTTTTGTGTGTGTGTGCGTGCACGCGCCTGTGTGTTTGTGTGTGTGTGTGTGTGTGGTACGTGTGTGTGCGTGTGTGTGTGCCTCGTGCGTGAAATTCCCATGCCTGACAGTAATCATTCCCTCCTCACCCCACTGGAGCGGATTCACGCCAACGAAATTACCCGGGGGGAGGGGGGGGGTCACTCTCCACTCTCTACGCCGTAAAGGTGCATTTCTGAGGTTGTTGGACACGGGGTGGGTAGCAGACCGCGTGGAGAGTGACCCCTCCGGGCGAAATTAACGGAGAGCATCAAATTTATGCTGTTACTTACCCGGGAGTCGGCAAATAAAATCTCGACAACTGCTTTCAGAGTTTGGCGCACCGTTTCCGCACAAACCAAGCTTCGATCGCAGTTCTATACGCTTGGGGATGGTTTTGACCAACCTGCCGCCTGGTAGTCTTATCTTCCTACACAGTTTTGTCATGGAGTTGATGAGGTCATGCTCATCCCGACACGGTTCTTTCATGTTGTTGGAGTTTGAAGTTTGAGCTGCAATTGCGAAATGATATTACGAATCCATGTCTAAGACAGACGTATTTTTTTTTAGATGTAGGGGGAGGGGTAGCAGTCCTGATGTACAAAATATTCCTTCCAGATCCCCCCTCCCTCATACACACATGCTTACATTGAGAACATTGTGAGGTACATATTGTTTTGTGAGTGTTGTAAGATTATGTATCAGCCGTTTGTGGGGAGTGGCCCAAAGTCAACTCCTTATGACAACACGAAGTTTTAACCCACCCTACAAAGTAGCCTTGTACATTTTAACCAGAAACACAGCAAACAACATAAACACACATACCAAACTCATTCAAGGCGTATTTCTTAACTCATTCTTTAAGTATCTTTAGATTCGTTTGCTACCTGTTAAAAGGTCGAAACACACAATTGCACAACAACGTGGGGATAGGCAGTAAGTTCATTGCATCAAAGTAAAACAACACGTTATAATTGGAAAACTATAGAATTATTTAATTCAGGGAAAAGGTAAAAGAAACATGTCACTATACGATTGGCAATTTTCCCCTGGAGGCGTTTGCCATACATCTTAGGACCCCCACCCCACCCCCAAAAATCTGAGTAGCATATTTGTTCATTACTTCATTACTTTAGTTATTTCGATAAGTGTGTTTTATAAAATTCTTACAATGACATAATTTTTTTTTATCTTTTTGATTAAGAGTTCAGATAGACATATCATGTAATGCTACAGAGGTATACATGTATAAGCAAGTGAAATTGATAAATTCGATAAAATATTTACTCAATATCGTGGTAGCAACAGCAAACGCAACGACGCACAAGTTCAGTGCTCCATGCATTTTCTGATAAGACAAAAGAGAATGGCATACATTATAGATTACTATACTGTGTGTGTGTGTGTGTGTGTGTGTGTGTGTGTGTCTGTGTGTGTGTGTGTGTCTCTCTGTGGTCGCTGTGTCTGTGCTTCTGTGTTGTGTGGTGGTGTGTGTGTCGCTGTGCCAAGGGATGAGTGGTGTGTGGTGTGTGAGTGTGTGTGGCTGTGTGTGTGTGTGTGTAATGTGTGTGTTGTGTGTGTTCACAATCGTCTTTCACAACCAGCACTAAATCACACAACATGATGAAAAACAAATTTGCCGATATCTATTATTTAGGCTGCTATTTTTCCCCTTCTTCAAAACTGTATACAATAATGCGGGCGCGAATAGTAGCTGGGGAGGCGACGCGGGGCAGACCTGCCCCTAATGTTTATGTGCTGGGCGGTGGACTGTCCCCCTCCCGGGGACCAAAAGAGAAAG
Organism: Eucidaris tribuloides; assembly: GCA_001188425.1. Taxonomy (NCBI): domain Eukaryota; kingdom Metazoa; phylum Echinodermata; class Echinoidea; order Cidaroida; family Cidaridae; genus Eucidaris; species Eucidaris tribuloides. Next base: position 7,806 of record JZLH01S0026058.1, on the reverse strand, counting down.
CAATATCAGAATAGAAAGCAAAAGAAAAAAACAAAGAAATGGAAAGAAAAAGCGGAAAAAAGAAAAGAATAAGAAAAGAATGAAAAAGAAAAAAAGAAAGCGAAAATTAGGCCGGAAAACGAAAAAATTTGACCTGGGAAATTTGCAGAAAAACAATTCGGCCATCTCCCCCACCTCCCCCCCCCCCACCCCCGCTTGATGCGAGTATTCCCGATCTGTCGCGAGCTGGCTGTGACGGTCCCTATGAAAATTTTTAAGACTAAGTGATTTGCTCGAGAATCACTACGCCATACTCCCCATGTATTGATGTCTTTAACCCAATTGTGTGAATCTTCCAATAGGCGTTGATTACCCAGGCTTTACGTAGTCTGAAAACTATTCCAGCACAAGTAATGAAGCTATTTGCAATTCCTGAGCTCAAAATCCATGCTGCGTAAACACATTATTCTCCGGATGTTCGGCGAGTTGCTAGTCTCAATAATTATACCCTACTAGTCCGATAACAGGCAACTCGATAGGCAATGTCTCAATGTTGAATGTAACATTTTGAACACGGTAGTAGTTACCGTACGTGAGCATTGATACATATATACCCAGATAGACAGCATTATTTTGTAAATATACTAATATTTAAAATAAAATAATTATACTGTTCAATATGCCTGGTTAACACAAACTTTCTCTAGAAGTATTGTTTTACAATGATTATATTCATTTTCTATAAGATGCATAAAATCCGAATTCCTAATCAGTTTGGTTTTCGGAAAGATCATTTATAAAATGATTCTATCAATCAATAATGTGAAAAACTTTGTTGATTGCTCAACTGAAAACAAACATATTATTAACCATCAAATACTATTGTAAGAATTAAAGACATCGTATAAGAATGCTTCCCGTTTAAAAATTGTGTGAGCTACATGTGTCTCTGATACTAGTGTCTCTGATAAGGTCTAAAAATTAAACCCTGTAAGAATTACAGTTCCAACCGATCATTAAGTGTTTTTAAAAAGTAAAAATCAGGTAGCGACCATTCCAAATTCCCCCCATTAGTCAAGTCCAAAACATCAGTTCCGTGACCATTTGACGATTGATTTGACTTCGATGGACCAGTTTGAAAAAAAAATAGCCATGTCCCTCGAAAAACTCCCGGCATTTTTTGCTAGTGGCTAAAATCCAAGATGGCCGCCGACGCCATTTTGAAATATTAGATTTTGACCCAGCTTTGGAACCACCCAGAAATCCAAGATGGCCGCCGACGCCATTTTGAAAAATGAGGTTTTGACCCTGAAAGTACATTTAGGGAACCAGAGCACCTATAATCATGTTTGATGACACTTTTTCGGTAAGTCGGTCCCAAGGATTCCGAATCTGACATTAGTTTGACGTCAAGACATCATTTTCACCCAGAAATCCAAGATGGCCACCAACGCCATTTTGAAAAACTAGAGCACTCGGCGGGGGCGACCCTTCGAGCACATGTATCCCCCTAACCCGTCCCTTCACCCCCCGTTTGAATAAATTAGAAATAAGACTGTTATCCAGAATGACAACCCCCCCCCCATAAACCTCCAAAGCAAGTTTGAATAAAATCGGACAAGAAATGTGGCCGATAGAGCACATACAAAATAATGTGACATGGCACCCAGGTCGGAACACTGAGGGCGCCGTCACCAAACGGTAATGTGGCCTACATGTAGAATGACCACTCATACACCTATACAGCAAGTTTGAATAAAATCTTTTGAGTAACAATAAAGTAATTAAAAAAATAAGCACTTTTGCAAATTTAGACCTTTCAGGTTGACCTTTGACCCTGTAAAAGGCGCAACATTGGGGACAGCATAACCAAAAGTTTTAGGTGTCTACAGTGTGTCTCAAAAATAATTGTGCAAGTAAAAAGCGCCCTCTTTGGTAATGAGAAAAACACTTTTGTGACGTCATGCTTACATCACCTTCAAGGGCATAGTCTTAGCTTTCAAATTCCGTTTGTTCAGTTCAGCTTCCTTGTTTTAATCTTGAGATATGTTCAGTTAACAGCTAAAACGTAAAATCACAAATGTGCCACTTTCACTTTACAGTCAATGATAGCATCAGGCTGTCTTCCCGTAAAAGTGACACAATTGTGATCACACTTTTTGTTGTTTACAAGATATCTCGAGATCAAAAGAAGCAATTTGAACAGAACAAACAGCATTTGAAAGCTAAGATCTTGCCCTTGGTGGTAACGTAAACATTTGTCACACCAGTATATTTTAACTGTCAAAGAGGGCGCGTTTCTTTGTACAATTTTTTGCGATGTGCTGCAGCATATCTCAAAAATGTGCAAGTAAAAAGCGTCCTCTTTGTTAATTAGAAAATAATTTTGTGACATGATGCTTACATCAACGTCAAGGGCAAAGTTTCAGCTTTCAAACGCCATTTGTTTTGTTCAATTTGCTTGTTTTAATCTCAAGATACCTTGTAAACAAAAGAGTGGAATCAAAATTATGTCACTTTTACATAGGACTGCAGTGAAAGTGGCACAATTGTGATTTTACCCTTTTCAATTTAAATAATATATCTCAAGATTGAAACAAGCAAATTGAACAAAACTAACGCTATTTCAAAGCTAAGACTAAGTTCTTGACGTTAATGTAAGCAAAATGTCACAAGAGTATTTTCTAGTTGCCAAAGAGGGCGGTTTTTACTTGCACAATTTTTTTTGAGACACACTGTAGAGTTGACTATGATACACTTGCACACTAAATTTGAAAAACATCCGTCGAGAAATGCGGCCAGTATCGTGCACACAAGCAGACCCTGAAAAATGTACCTTTTTGTGTACAAAGACGGATCGGTTCCATGACATATGCTTGCTCCGCGACAATCGACCGTCCGACGACAATTGCTCCAAAAAAATGCGAACAAATGCTCGCCGACATTTGCTCCGCGGCACAAAATGGCTCCGGCGACATTTTGCTCCGTCGATAAATGCTCCGGCGAAACATTTTGCTCGACGACAATGCTCCGGCCGAGCCATTGCTCCGGCGACATTTGCTCCGACGATATTTGCTCGGCGACAAATTGCTTCCGCGACATTTGCTCCGCGCGACAATTGCTCCGGAGGTGCTGACAAATGCTTCCGGCGACAAATGCTCCGGCGGACATTGCTCCGGCGACAATTTGCTCCTCAGGTGCGACAAATGCTCCGGCGACATTTGTTCCGCGCGAACAAAGTGCTCCGGCGACATTTGCTGGAGCGACAATTTCTCCGCGCAAACATTCCTTTTGGTGCGATACAATGCTCCGGCGACATTTGCTCCAACGACAATTTGCTCCCAGAGGGCCACAATTGCTCCTAACCATTTGCCTCCAAAGTTAACGGCATTTGCTACGGTGAATGTGTGCTCCGGCGCCGAATAGCTCCGGCCAACAATTGCTCCTACGACAATTGTTCCAGTGACAATGTTTCCGGCGACAAATTGCTCTTACATTTGCTAATTGCCTGTTGCTATCTATTGAGTAATCACCAGGATACAATGCATTGCTTTTCTCCATACACTGTCATTTTTAATTTATTAGAGCCTACTATATAATAAATTAAATCTCTTTAGTAACCTATCTATAGGTTTTGTTTCGAATTTGTCCGGTTTCTGGAGTATTTATGTACTATACAGGTTATTCACAAACATATCTTATCCAGACTTAAATTATTCTTTAAATAAGCGTGCTCACAATTTAACTAACTGTCTTTAATAAGATTACCTAGAGATTAAAACTTACTCATATAATTCTAAAATGTTGTAATCGACTTTGGAAAAGATTCAATTTACGGCGCACGTGTTTAAGGATTCTTATGACGCAGAGCAGCCTGCTTATTCTCGCTGTATACAAAGATCAATCAGTCTAACAAGACAGAGTTCGTTCACTGGACTGTAAGTTCTCAGCCAACTAAACACAACAAAAAAGTAACTACCCCTTTTTCAAACTACCATAACTTTTATAACGAAATAAGTTTTAGCAAATAATTTGGCAGGATTTGTTTCTACACGCATTGTCTAATGTAGTATGAAAATGTAATTGATCCGTCATGCCATGCCATGATGTGGAGCATGCATTTAAAGGCAAAAATATCACCTTTTCAAAATGTCACAAAGGGGTCATTTTTGGGGAATTTGTGAGTCAGGATTTGACAATTTTGTTTCTGGTAAATGATTGAGCGCTATTTATTTTTTTTTGTTAATTCATCTATGATTTGACCCCCTACACTTCCTGGCTGCACGTGTTTGGACATGGTTACAGCTTCAATGCACTCAAATATAAAAATTTGCCACATTTTCAATGTCATGAAATCTGTAAAATCCTTCAAAGATTTATTGAAAAAAAATAAATCCGGCGTAATTTTCATTTAATTTCATGCATTCACATCATGCATGGCTTGGACGGATCACTTCACATTTTCACGCATGTATTTAGTGAATAAGTGTAGAATACTCCTGCCAACAATATTCTGTTGAAATTAATTTCGCTTTTAACAAAGTTCGATTATTGAAAGCAGGATACTTTTTTTGTTGTGTGTATATCACTAAACATTTTTTTTTCAAATTAGATTTTGGCGTTATTAATTTTTAAAAAAAATACCCAATTAGTTTCACCGGATTGCCTCGAAATGCAAAATACCCTTGGATTGGGAGGAGACACCGCCCTCCCCATGAACGCTTCGCCGCCGATCACTTGCGTTTTCCACACGATTGTAGATAATATTTACCCCCCCCCACTCCCAGGCGGGAAAATCCTAATACGTACGTCCTAAGTCTGTTTAGTATTGGTGATTTGTAAATAACTTCCAAAAAGAAAGCTTAAATTTTGATTTCAAGTCTTGAAACGGAATAAATAGTGTGATGAAAATTAACTGTTCTTTTTTTAATTGATCAAAAATCAGAAAAGCAATTGCCAGAATCACAACAGCAACCTTTTGCATAACAACAAACAGTAATGTCGAACGGAGTTAAAAAAAGGCCTTTTAAATACTGAAATCAAGCTTCTTACTTTCCTGAAGTATAAAGTTAGTGTTTTTATACGGACATGAGATAGGCAAACTTTTATATTTTAGCAGAGCCAAAATGTATATTAAAATTATGAGAATAACCTTGCGAATTATAGATTTAACAACTTACCTTGGAAATTTCAATCTTCTTTACAGACAATTAGAAATGACAGTGTAATGGAGGAAAACCATGCTATTGTTAATTGGTTAGCACATAGATTTTCACTTTTTCAAAGCACCGTAAAGATTGTGTCATCATTTGCACATCAAAAAAACACCTAATGAATGAATCATGACTGAAATCATATCCAATGTGAAGATTGATATATATAAAACCTTCTCATAGAGACTTGGTAAAATTGAGTTTTGGCTGAAAAAATCTGGACGGTTAAACTTTCATCCTTTTTTTCAATTACTCCGAAGCCAATTATCAAAACAATCCGCCGACGGCAAACCGTGCACGTGCCGTCCAAATTATCATATCGCATTAGCCGTTAGCCAAGGGTCGTGCGGATTAACGTGGTTAACCATCAGTGCGCTTCCGCGTGGGCTTGGCGACAAATAATATAACCGCGTGATTCGCGACTTTGAGCAAAATTGAACACTCTACGGAAGTAGAACAACATTCTGTAACATTTCGTTAATTAGTTTTCTCATAAAACAAAAATTCATGGATGCAGTATGGATCCTCAAACTTTCAACACACCATATTTTAGTACTAAACTACCGTTTGGTATTGAATAATGAAGGCGAAGTAATGGACTCTGGCACATCCCCATGACACAATCTTTAAAAGCGAAAGTGCGTGTCAGCACATTTTTTCTGGCGCTTCGTTTTGAGAACTGTATTCAATGACACACATAGCGGCCCGAACCATATAGCATCAGGATGTTTTAAATCTAGGAAGACAACTGTTTTACCTTATAACAGATATAAGAGAAATAAGTATACTCTATGTAAAATTTTGAAGGAATAGCCCCTGAAACAAAAAGCTTTGTAACAAAAGAATTGAATCACCAGCAACAAAGAATATTGTTGAAGACATGATGGGGAAATGTGCCAGATTAAGTATCAAGTGACACCAGATTACACAACTATAGCAATATTCAGTTATGATAACGGGATAACAAGACAAAAATGCCCTACTAGAACCAATGAAAGGGAGACCGAAAGGAGGTCAAATACACTACAAACATTTACCTTGTGCTAACTAAGTTTACATTTTAATGTAAAGAAAATTCACAATCCCATGAACAATACCATTTACCTTGTTCATTGCAAACATAAACGGTTGATCATTATCTGTAATGTCATCTTCAGAAAGTCCCAGGTACTTGTGAGTTAATGACCATACGCATGATCTGAGCAAAAGAAATTGGTGAGGAAGGCGTAGAATTAACGCTTTCTTATTTTTGTATTTTGCGATTGAACGCAAAAGTCACCCACATTTGTTGCCGGAGTAATGTCTAGCGGAAGCGATTGCTCGCCATAGAATGTTGGTCTCACAATTTGAACCAAAATCATCGGATCCCTTACTGTCGATGGCGAGCATAATTGTATACTGTATAAAATATCGAGACCTTTCGGGGCATAATTATGTAATTGTCGTTATGAGCAATGTGTTCACACCTTAAATAGAAAATGTCGGAGCAATGCAGCCGGAGCAATTGTCCAAACTTTTGGCATTAAAGTCCTCTGCGGCGAAATGTCGCCGGAGCAATATGTCCGCCTGCAAGCAAATTCGCCGGAGCATTTGTCGTACGGAGCAAAATGTCGTAGGAGCAAATGTCGTCGGAGCATAATGTCCGCCGAGCAAATCGCACACCTTCGAGCAATTGCTGCACCGGAGCAATTCGGCGGAGCAATTATCAGCCGGGCGGAGCATTTTGTGCACCTTTCGCGAGCAATTGTCGCCGGAGCGAAATGGCCGAGCGAGGGTGGGCATATCGTGGGATGTCGCCGGAGCAAATTCGCCGGAGAACATGTTCGTCCGGAGCCCAAATGTCGCCGAGCATTTGTCGAAAGCGACGCAAATGTCGCCGGAGCATTTCCGGCATGTCGCGGATTTGTGCGAGCAAATGTCGCGGAGCATTAGTCGCATTTTTTTCGGGAGCAATGTCGTCGGAGCATTTTGTCGCGGAAGCTATATTCTTGTCACGAGCGAGTCAGGAGGGCGCCCACCAAAAACAAGGTATTATACACCATCATACCAAATTCGAAGATGATCGAGAAGAACTGCAGCTGTAGAGCGCTCACAAAGAAGAATCTCTGCGGCGGACGCGAGGCGCGCGGCGGACGCCGCGCCGCGCCGAGGCCAAATCTATAGTGGAACCAGAGCACCTATAATCATGTTCAAAGACTCGATTTTCGGGCAAGACGACCCTAAGGATTCCGAATCTGACATTAGGTGCGGATATGACTCATTTTTAGCCTAAAAGTCTTAGATGACCCATTCGCTAGAGCCAGCTTATTGAATGGGAGCATATAGGATGATGAATTAATACCCTTTTTCTGGCTAATTCGCCGATTGAGGTCCTGATTTTGAATATGACATGAGAATAAACAATAATTTAATCAAACATTTTAGTTTTTTGTACATGCCTTTATAGATCGGAAATAGCAAATATATAAGAAATATTTACAGAAAGTGTCCTATGTCAAAGAAAAAAGGGAACCTAAAGAAAAAAAATAGATATACTTTCTATGATCGGAACAAACGCCAAAATGGCAGTCAGAATAGCGTCAGATCAGAACTCTTAGGTGAGGAATTACTCTTT
>JZLH01S0026055.1:65417-79884 GCA_001188425.1 Eucidaris tribuloides | reverse complement strand
ACAAAAATTATACAGTATTAACAATTGAAAAAAAAAAATTGGTGTCCACTTTCGCATTATTCTTTCTGTTTTAAAACAGAGTTTAACAATGGCCTTGATAATATTGGCTCCGTAGAAGTCAAGTCCTTTCATATCCGTGTACATATCCTTCTAGTTGGTGTTTCAGATATTCTATGAAATACAATTTGAAAAAGAAAGGGAATGTTGCATATACATGTTGTTGGATTTGTGTATGTAAATAACCATTACCACATTTGTCATTTTTTATGCAATATACTAACGGTGGAATTTTGATTAATCTGGGCAACTTCTGGGAAGTTTCACTGCCATACTCTATGGGAATAGTTTGGAGCTAAGATGTCCCTTCTTTTAGATGTAGAACGATCTTTATCTGAGTAGTGCATTGGCAATAGTGCTGTGCTTGATAAAATACCAAGGGGTGGGGAGTGTGTGGGGGGGGGGGGAGAGCTTCTAAGCTTCTGGCCCTAATTGATGGATTTAGTACACAGTGAAATTTTACTTAGAATGTGAAACTTTTTAGAATTAACAGAGAAATGTTGGATCGTTTTTAAGCTGTGTGTTTGTCCTGTAATATGTATGTGTATGCTGCTCTTGTTACTGGTTTGGAGGGTTTTATGCACGGAGTGGTAGTAGTGGTATACAAGTAGCTAGGCCAAGTTGGCTAGAGTGAGGTTGTCACGGCCCCAGCAAAAAGCACCGTTCTACTGATGTATCTAAAACAATGTGTGTGATAAACCGAGAGGAGACTTCCCGTCGTGATGTCAGCAATCGCGGTGCTTTTGCCAAAGTGAAAATTCTGGCCCGTTTCTTATTTATGATGTATGTTTGAATTTTAACAATTTAATGTGGAGTACGAGGTAGGAGGTACTTGAAAACTGTCTACAAGTATGCCATGTTATGAAGTTTTTGCCACTGTATGTATGTTGTGTTTCTTTATATCCTATGAGAGTAAATAAATCGAGTTTGGTGTTGTTATCTAATATGATACTTGTTTCCATGCCATTTATATTAGTTTGTGCTCCTATACAGTGCACTCCCATTATAACGAACATGGTTATAACAAAATTTCTGTTACAACGAAGTAAAAATTCAGGCCCTAAAATCATTATCTATATATTTTTATATACTTTAACTGTTCGATTATAACAAAATTTTGATACAAGAAAGAAATTGCTGGTCCCAAAGAGGACTTTGTTATAATGGGAGTCGCCTGTATTAGAATTGTACAAGGCCAGATTAATTGTATTCACATTCCATTCGAATTCTCAGTCATCATCAAATGTTCTAAAAAGTGCTGTATCGATAGAGGTAAAACCGTCTAAAACTGATACTCGGTGTTAGTACACAAACTGCTCAGAATCTCAGGTTTCAGTTCACTTGTGTTTCATTTCTGATGCAAACTGTTGCATCATGCGATGTGATAGATTTTTCTACATGTACATGTATTACATCACATTTTTACCTCTCTGAATAATCCCTTTCATTCACTGTTGCATTATATTTGCAATGAGATAGAAGCATGATCTGGTAAAGTTTATTTTCCAAACATACAGTTAAACACCACTAAAAATAGCATGTTGGTGCTATTTGTTTTTTGGAAATAACAGTATTCTTTCATGATTAAAAATTGTTTCTTTGAATTAGTTTGGGAAAATATTTTTGAGATACAGCACTTTTTCCAAATGCATTGTGTGTTCTACCAAGGAGAAGTGAAGTGTGACTGCTGAACATTGAAATGGTGCTCCATAACTCTGAAAATGTAGCCGTTGCAAGTTTGTGCCCCAAATTGTACCCCTTGAATAAATGTCAATATTTAAAACAGTGTGACATTAATACAACTTTTTCTTTCATTTTTATATAAAACTGGTAGCTTTACCTTGAATGTTTTTCGACAAATTTGTGGAAATCTACTACAGTGAAATCTTGTTATAACGAGGTCCTTGGGACCATGAAAATTACCTTGTTACATCAGGGTCAAAAAACAAGAAATACAAAGAGCTGGGAGCAGTAAAATTACCTTGTTATAACAGGGTTTTGTTATATCCGACTTCTTTACAAGGAGGTTTCACTGTATTTTGAAATCTAGAACTTCACCAAATTTATTCAACCTTTAATTAATTAATATACCTGGGGGTCATAAAAGTGCCGAAGCTCCCGAACCCACCGTTAAGACTGGTTAACTCTTGCTGCAACAACGTAAATCCATTTAGAACTGATTAGCAACCCAAAAGAAAAAGTATCCACCAGCATTCGTAAAAAGTGCTCGTAACTTACCGAACAGCTTAAAACAACCCCCCCCCCCCCCTGTGTAAAGTTACATTATAGAACAAGGATACCCTTCATCACAGAAATTTCCATCATGCACCAAAAATTAAAAATGTATAAGCTTTCAAAGTTGGACATAACCTCTCCACAAGTACCCATTGGATCCGAGTGTTCCAAAATGTTCCCCAATGCTCAAATGATAATTACGTTTCATCAATTACTTGCACATTTCTATGAAAGGTCACCTAACAATGTGGTCACACTTCATGTAACCTTGGAGTATGTCCGGCCAGTCATCCCAGTATTGTGATGGAGTGGTCATTGGAGGTCATGTGTGTGTATGTTGTGCTTTTGTCCCCATGTCATGCTTGATGGAGGTTATTGGTGATTCTTGGGTAGGCCTGTGAAGAGTAGAGTACTCTGCACAGGATGAGCGTTATGATGATGATGATGATGATGATGATGATGATGATGATGGTGCTGTTGGTGGTGGTGATGATGATGATGATGATGATGATGATGATGATGATGATGATGATGATGTGTGTATGTGTGTGTTTGTGTGTGTGTCAGTGTATGTGTCTGTGTACGGTTGTATGTGTCAGTGTACATGTGTGTGTCTGGGTATATGCTTGTGTGTCAGTATGTCTGTATATGTATGTGTGTATGTGTGTGTGTGGTTGTATAAGTGTGTATGATTCTGTATGTGTCTATCTGACTGATGAACACTCAAAATGATGCTCCTTAACCCATTGCTTCCGAGATTCTGAAATCCCCATAGAGTTAACACAGGACACATCCAGTTCCTGTAGCAAATGGTTAATGTACCGTCAATAAGTTGCACATTTCTATGAAAGGTCGCCCAACAACGTGCTCACACTTCATATAACCCTCAAGTACGTATGTTTGGCCAGTCATCTTAGTGTGATGTAGCGATCAGTTGGGAGGACGTGTGTGTATGTTGTATATGTTGCACTAGATTTACTCATGCTGTGTGTTTGTGTGTCTGACTCTGAAAGTGTATGTGTATGTTTATGTGTGTCAGTGTATGTGTACGAATTTGTGTCTAACATTGAAATGATGTTCCTTAATGTACCATCAATAAGTTGCACATTTCTATGAATGGTCACCTAACAATGTGGTCACACTTCATGTAACCCTGAAGTATGTTCTAGTCAGTAATGCCACTATTGTTATGTAGTGGTCAGTCGGAGGTCATGTGTGTATATGTTGTGCCTTCATGTCATGTCACGCCTGATGGAAGCTTTTGTTGGTGATCCTTGGTGAAGGCTTGTGAAGAGTGGAGGGCAGTCTCTGAGCAGCATTAGAATTGTGGATGATGCAAGATTTTGTGATCATAGGAGATGTTTTGTGTGTATGTATATGTATATATGTGTGTATATATGTATGTGTTGTTTGTATATCCAGTATGAGTATGTGTGTGTATATGTGTGTGTTTTATGTGTGATCAAAGGTGTGTGTGCATATACATTTATATGGCTGTGTTTGTATATATAATTATATATATGTATGTGGATGTACAGTTCGGCCTTGATTAACCGGCGATGTTGGGACCAGCAGTCATCCCGATAAGTGATATGGCCGGATAAGTGATATGGCCGGATAAGTGATATGGCCGGATAAGAGAGATAATGTACAAACGCAGTATAGGGGGGAGTTAATACTTGTCATAAGTTATAGTATTACAACCCACACACCATGTGCAAATTGCAACAGACCACACACAAGCGTTACTTTATTTACTTTTCCCCCAATAGGCAGCAGGTTTATGTGTACACTGTGTACTGATAAAGGTGTATCAATTACAGGCAATGACTGATAAGTCCATTGTCCGGATAATGGAGAGAGCCGGTTAACTGATGGCGGTATAACCGAGGCGGAACTGTATGAGTATGTATGTGTGTATGATCAAAGATGTGTGTGTGTGTGTGTTGTGTACATGTGACCAACTTTTGTCTGTACGTCTGCGTTTCTGCCTGTCTGAACTTACAAGAGCAACATTGTTGATGTTGGTGCAATTAAGCATTGTGGGGTTAAGTTATATTATGTGGGTACCCTACAATTTAAGTGCATTCTTTGAAGAAAAAGATGTATACAAAATGCCCATGTCAATTAACTCTAACTACAGTGGGGGGGGGGGGGGTAGGCATTGTCACCTCCTGACAATTTTTTTTGCCCTATAAAGTTAGTACTGCTGATCTTTTACCTGATTTTATCTGGGTCTGAGTTGTCTGACCGTAAATGGGGTCAAGGAAAAGGTCAAAAAGTTACTACTCGTGATATTATTGTAACACCTCCACAGAAACCTGTTCTGTGTGTAAACACACACACACCCCTCTCACACATGAACACACAAACATACGGGAGATTCTCCCGTCGAGACCTCCTAGCAAACGGGAGACTCTGACTCAATGTGTGCATATAGCCCACATTACTAGTGTAAAGCACGAAGTTCCTTGCGGCCGAAGGCAATTTTTAGGGTTTTAGAAGCTCTTTGGTACTATCTTAGGCTTATTTATAACATATGACGACACTAAATGAAGTCAAATCCACCGATTCAGATTCATTTCTTTTCAAAAAGGTGGTTGGGCGGGAGAAAAAATAAGAAACACTGCTAGGGTGGGAGAGATTAAAACTCAACAGGGAGGGCGGGAGATTTTGTGAAAATGGACTCAAAGCGGCAGATCTCCCGCAGAAAACGGGAGAGTTGGAGTCGCTGAAATTTTACCACACAAACACATACATACAAGCATCTACATTTCAAAAGCCAGCTGAATATTACAAATGTTACTTGACAAAATGAACAATACAATTATGCAGGCAAATGTATCTTAAATATATATTTATATTGTTGTCATGAAAATATTCAAAAATTATACAACTATATCACACTCATATTTCACAGAATATATATATTGTAAATTCATATGTTTGACATGGACATTACAGTGTATAACATAAACAACGTAAAATATTAATAAACTATTGATCGGATGGGAGGTATACCTAATAAATGCTTTTGAGATAAGCTCAAGAGATATGCAAACTTACAATAAAAGTCACAATGGCAAACATAATGCAAACCCACAAATGTAAATAAAACATCTTTTTTGTGTTTTTCTGAAATTGATAACAAAGCACTGAATCACCATAACCAAAGTACAAAGACCAATTCATGGTGCATGTAATTAGTGAAGCTCCCACAATTGTATTCAATATTCAAACAGAAAACAAAGAGTGTGTGACAGATCTATGTGAACACTTTTAAATCACACATAATTAAATCTCTACAGATTCATCAGACTACACTTAAAGGCAGGAAATTCAGTTGCACCCCTCCTCCAGCACAGCAAAAAGATCACTCATGCCCTAAGGCTATTCATTGAGGGCATGTCTGGGAAATCTGAAGATCTGTAAATACCTAGAATTTGAAAAATGTGCAAAACAACCAAATGCTGTGTTGTGTTATGTTCTATGCTGGGAATTATGGTCTCTATGAGACAAAAATTCAAATCAAAGTCTCATGGTCAATACAATTCCACTAAAACTGAGTTTCTAGCTCCCATACGTTGTTAAAGGTTCTAACATGGTATTTTCTTCAATGTACCAGTTCATTAACACAATGTTAATTTTTAAGCATGCAAATGAGATGCCATGCCTTTAACTCCCCAAACAATGAAACTACTGATCTATCTATCTGTTTAACCCTATTTTAACTGGCTATTTCAGACCGGGTTTTTACTGGGGTGGGGGGGGGGGTCCAATTTGACACACCCTTCAGATCTCGGCCAGGTGGATCGCACGATCTCCGCAAAAATTTGCATGCGCATAGAGCCGAATGTCAACTACATGACTGTATAGTAAAATTTTCAAAAGATATATATTTTAAGTAATTAATTATGTTTTCGCCTATAACTTGCCCAAAGTAGCTAGTAGAATGCTAATTTTTAGTGAAAATATTCTGACATTTCTAACAAGTATCCACAAAAAATTGCTGTTTCAGAATTAATTTCTTATGTATTTTATTGTTTCATGAATTTCTTATGTATTTCTTGGTTTTTTTGACCTCTCTGTTTTTTATTGTTTTTTCGATGAAATTTGTCGCAAATACTTTTTGAAGCATAAATATGCTAAAGTAAAATAATTGCAGCCTTTGAAAGTGAATTCTGCATATTTATATGAGCTACAATAAAAAACACAAAATTATGTTTTTTAACCATTTGGGGGGCTGACTTGCATGTATAAAAAGTCGTAACGCAACGTAACGGTATGTCCAAATTTCGCGAAAATGGTCTCAAAAGATATGCAAAAAGTAAAAAGTCTGCATGAGACGCGGTCAACAAAAATTTGCCAGCTAAGAACCTTTAGCGAAGCATAGGACCTAGAAACTTGGGTTTTAGAGGAATTATACACAAATATTTTATTAAGCACAATTCTATCGATGATTGTCGTTGTAGAAGTCATGGTTTTGTGACAAACAAATTATCTTCCCTGATATCTCTGAACATCACATAGTTGTCACTGGAGTTGGCATGGTTTCATACAAACTGCCCCTGATTTGTAGCATGATGCTTAGCTCTCAATGCGCACATCCCATTACACAGACTGTGGGACACAAGAAAATCACAAAACCTAATCTCAATTGAAGAAAATTTCTGTAAAATTCCATCAAGTACCAAAATTTTACTCACGATCTGAACTATACTGAAAAGACTTACACATTTCATATTAGTAATTGACCATTTTAAATGTAATGGCATATAAATTACAAATACTGCCAATATTTCAGTCATGATACATGTAGGTATATACTCATAAAACTTAGTTCTTTCTATTTTTTTCTATATTTGAGTTTAAATTAACATATGCACAACTGTATTCTATCATTTCAAGTAATTTTGAAGTTTCTGACATAAAATCACAATATTGAGTCTGAAACAAAAATCTAAATTTCTGTGGAACTGACAGAACAACCTTAGTGACACTGACTTTGAAGACTGTCAGAGATTGGGCTGGCACTGTTATACATGTATAATGACTTGATTTCAGATAGATATCACTTACCACTGGGAAGTGTGTGTAAAGATATAACATAAGGTTCTGTACAATATGTACTGTTGGTATACAAATGCCGCTTAAATATAGCTGACCCCTCACCATCGTTAAGCACACAGTTACCTCACACTCACAGCAATATTAGCACCAACTATGGATAATATTCCTCTAACATTTAAAAGATATTTCAGACATAAAAATCAACCCAAACCATTCAATTATTCTTAAATATTATGAGAAACAAATGAAAGAAACGTCCCCTTTCATGGAAAGATATCACATTTGTGATCAGAAGTAAGCAATTCAAATATATATATATATGTTCAAATTACATTTCATTTCAGTCCATTCCTTTTTAACCCACTGGAGACGATTTGATTTCACTATAACACACATTCTCCCTAGACCTCAGCATGAGATATCTTGTTCTGAGTCTCCAATGGGTTAACATTTCTTTAAAGATAGGGTTCAGGATTTGCAAATCCATCGCTTCCCTTTAATATCATTACCAAACGGTAGTTATGTACTTACAAATGGTATGTTGCAAGTTTGAGATCCATGCGTCACGAACTTGTTGTTTTATCAGAAAAAATAATAACGATATGCTACCAGAATATTGTTCTTTCCGCGAGTTTAAATTTTGCTCACATTGCAGAACATGGTTCTGTGTAAGTTAGCACAACCAGTGGAGCACACTGATTGGCTGAACAGCTAAACTCCGAACGACCTTTGGCTGATCGGACAATTTTGGAATGAACTGAACATGTTTGTCACTTGCAAAATTCGAAGTTTAACTGTCCAGATTTTCAACAAAACGACGTAACCCAAAGGTTCTGTGACAGGTGTTTATTTATACTAATCTTCACATACTGAATGATTTGAGCTGATTGTATTCATTTTGATGTTTTCTGGCATCCAAATCCTGAACCCAATCTTTAACCCTAATCAGGCTGGGCTTTTTTTTCGGCTACTTTGCTTATATCGGGGGGAGGGGGGCGGCTGATTCTGCCCTCTCCCCCCCCCCCCCCCGCCGAGATCTCGGCCATTCGGACTGCGCAATCGCGCCGAAAATCGGCACACGCGTCATCCAGACGTAATCTACAAGACTGCTATAGTTAATTATTGCGGAATTAATTTCATATTAATTAATTATGCTAATTCATGCATAAAATCATAATTAAGCTCTAAATCACGAATTGAAGCTTCAAAAATGCTAATTTTTTGGTCGAGACACTCTTTTCAGTGTTCTTAGCAAATGTAATTGAAAAAAATCCGGAATCAAAATTGATTTCCTATGTATTTCATTGTTTTTTTAAATTTCTTATGTATTTCCTTGTTTTTTTGGCCTTTTGTTTTTTGTTGTTTTTTCACTGAAATTGTCGGGGACACTTTTGCGATCGTGAAAAGCATAAAATTAAGTAATTTGAACCAGTAAATGTAAAAATAATCATACATTTATGAATTTTGGCTGAAAACACAATTTGTAGCGAGACTCAAGAGAAAAAAGTCATGAAACGCCGCGGATACTGCTTTGCGCGTTAACGACATATTGCGTGAAACGTCTAGGGTTAATGAACTCTTTTCAAATTGTCAAATCGCAATAATATTGGCCTATACAATCATTAGCAACCTTTCAACAATAAAGGCATTAATGTGATAGATTGTTAACAGAAATAATGGCTTTATTGTGGAAAGGGGATTGCTTATTATTTACAAACTACCACCTTTTAGAATACTGTACATATGCTGAATATTTCACGGTAGTTATATTTGTGCGAATTTCATGACTAAACTACCGGGAAAATTTTCACTTTCTGATAAACCTGTACAAAGTGAATGCAGATACAATAAAATCATGAAAATAAACTCTCACAAATATTATGGCATATACAGCAGCTTGTAATGTTTTGGACAGAAGTACTGTAGCAGTAAAATACTGTTGAAAAATATCTTACACATTCAAATACTGCTTGCTACATTTCCCGATTCCCATAGGTTTAACAAAAGGAACCGTATATTTAATCTAAATGCCCCTGACTTTTACATTTTGGAATGGGTTGTTTTCAACACACTCATGAAAAATGGGTTAAAAGGCTGCAAAATATGGTGACTATTTAATGTTGTAAATTATAAGTAACATATATGGTCAACTGAGAAGTTGAAAGTTCATAACTGTTTCATAATAAGATTGTGAGTGCTATATGCCCTACTAATCCCACACTGCAAAAAGTCAGTTAAATATTCAAAATAAATGCTCTGTAAAAAGAATGCAAATTGGACTACTATACTTGAGTATACAAGGTTAAACTCCCTTTACCTTTACACTGAAATTTCAGTGGAAAATTCATCTAATTTGAATGAAATTTTTCAATTTACAGTCTTCTAGGGGATAAAGATTTTAGCATTCTTTATGTAAAGGCTTTCATCCTAAAAACTTTGAATATGCACTGCACATTTGCATGACTTTTGCTGTCATAAAATACCTAAAACCAAGTAAGCTAGTATCTATGTCTCAGAGCAGCAGTATAATTAAAAGCATGATTCACGCATTATCACTTGGCAAAGCCAAAAAACATAATTGCATAGACGTTTTCTTTACCTCACCAATATACTTTTTGGTATGAAGCACAGTAATGAGAATAATAAGTTATCTATAGATTTTTGTAACCTGTCGCTGCAGCAATTGACAATTTCAATGATTAAAATGATTCAGTTTTTTATTACATTCCTTTGAATAAAGCAGGCAAACTAATAAGAAAGCATTAGCTGCACCTGTAAATGGGGTTGATATGCAAAGGAGTAGCTACATGTCGGACAATTATAATTTTTTACTTTCCTGCTGCTATTTCATGTATATATCCTGGTTAATTGGCCAGGAAATTCAACTCCCTTGCATTAAAGTGTACCAATACCTTGAGTATAATGTTTGTTTTATAAGTAGAATACACTCAAAACATGCCTTCTGCAAAATATTAGAATCTTATTTCACGTTAATATCTATTTATTAGAGTTTAAATGTAAATTTTACAGAGTTTATAAAAGCAAAAACGACTTCAAGCAGAGTACATGTAGTCGATTACCTGATTCTATCAATCAATCGATCGTGCTATCGATATTTATATCCTTGTTTGTCGAAAATGATAGTGCATGTGCGGTGCGTACGATCAGATGCTACAACAGTGCAGTCCATGCAGTACGTAATGCAGTGCAGTTGAAATATTATGTATAATTTCAGGAGCTATCACAAGAGAATTATGGTTGTTTTTTTGGTGTATTTTACATATATGACACACATTATACTCAGGGTTTTGGTACACTTTAACTTTGTATGGTCAAGCTTGGAATCATACTGTTACAGTCAAACCTGTCTTAGTAGCCACCTCTCTATAGCAGCTAACATGACCACTAAAATGATTCCCCTGGAGACCATTCATGTGTTTAGAACCTGTCTATAGCCTTGGGTAGCCACTACAGACTGGTTTCACCATACACTGTCTGTCAAATATACCCAAACAGAAGGAAATATGCCAATTCTGGGCCGATGAGGGAGATACTCTCAAGTAAAACTACAAAGCTTGAGCCATTCTACCCTGCCCCTCCCCCTTCCCCCAATGGGACTGTAAAGACTGCTGCAATAAGTGATGAAGTGGACGGCAAGTGAGAGATTCTGATTCACATCAGAAGTACTAGAATGTGTTTAGACGGCAAGGATTACCATATGAGCCTCTTGCTTCCACCTAGTTCTAATTTCCATTCAACAGAAATCATTCTCTTCCTAGAACCAACACCTGGCTACAGGTATGACATATGGTGATGTAGTCAAGACCGGCCTTGAGGCCTGCTACTGGTGGTCTTGGATTGGCCTCGATCTGAGTCAATGGAACTAACCACATTGAAAAATAGCAGTTCACAGAGTTGTACCCGAGACCACAGGTTCCGAGACCGAGGCCGGTCCAAAACCATCCCATAGGGTTTGTACAGGGGACTCGGACCGAGACCGAGACCACCAGAAATCGGCCTCGAGGCCGGCCTTGAATACAGTACTGGCAGTTCGCATTGGCCTTGGCCTTGAAATCCACATGGACTCCATCATAACATTGTTGAAAATGATCATGGCAGCAGCTGCAGCACCATGGTTCCAAGGAGGCCATGCTGATGATAATGTACCCTAGATTCCTATACGGTACCGAGGGTCGCAGTTGAGTTGTCATACGGCTATCCGTCACGTGGCCCTGCGTCACCTCTTGTAGGCGTAATGCCATTCTTGTTCCACCTTGTCACCGCAGATAGCTAGTACAGCCACATACACAGCAGCTTGCTCCTTCACGCTCAAACACTGACCAGATACGGGGTGGTAGAGTTTCTGCAATGGAGTGTTAAGTAAAAACCAAAATTATTAAGACTTTATTACATGTACTTCTGAAATGCACAAAGAGGAATGTTTTGCTGTAGAACAGGGATTCTCAACTAGTATTGTTGAAACTCCATTTTGTTATTGAAAATGTATACTGCTCCATTATCTAACATATGAAGTGTCACAATGTGGGATCCAGGGGCCCGCATAAGGGCCCCTGGCAGGGTCGAGAGGGTGGAGCCCCCTGAAGCTTTTGAATATGAGGCCTTTTAAGTGACCCAGAATGGCTGTAATAATATAAACAACAGAAATATAAATTCAAACAAATTACTTCATTTTTATTCTTTTTATCATAGTGGCTTTCATGCGCATGCGCCACTTCGCGATGCCGGATGTGCCACAAGCGGTGTGCGCGCTGCTATTTGAGAATCCCTGCTGTAGACATTGATGAATGCATTTAAGAACTATGTACACTAACTTCTCTCATTATTATCATTATCATCTTCATTCTTCTTCTTCTTCTTAACATGACGACGATGATAATGATTATGATGATGATTATTATTATAATATTGCATTGTGTTGAATGATCTATCCACAAATTAATATGATGAGTGAAATGTAATTGATAAATCAAATTCTGAAACAATTTGTTAAATGATGACATAAATGGTACCCTGGGGTATCAAACAGAAATCTGCCATTTTGTTAAATTATTCATTTTATTTTTAGCACCGTGCCCTGGGTTACAAATCTGTATAAAAGTCATGTTTGAAGTGTGAAAATAACAACTTAAGCTTCATTTTCACCCTGCTTTTCTCAAGTTTATGTCTTTCTGTTGTGCACTTACACAGCCTCTGCATCATAACCACTGATCTCAGTGATCTTAACCAAAGAAAATACATTTTTGGACACAGGAGGGTGCTACACAACGTGGTACACTGGGGTACAACAGTATCACGGGATAGCTTGTGGTGCATCAAATATCAATTTACCTCATCCTTAAAGAGCCAACGCTGTGATCCTCCCATCCCGTCACATTTGCGTAACCGTGGTAACGCTGCGCTGCTACTCTCCGGCATATCGAGACACAGGATGTCTCCTAGCTTCAGTTCGTCTGCCGATGATTGGTACCACAGCTGGTAAACCAGAAATGACATGATAAAATGAAACAAAATCAAATCTTGGTGAGAGTAGTGTTTTCAGTGGGTTTGCTTAATACATTCTAAAGAAATTATACACCATTATAAAGCTTAGAGTTTCTATGTTAAGACTATATGAAAAACATTACATATTGTTTTTAAAAACTTATGGTGCATTTTGAGGCAACATGCCGTATTGACATTATTGACGCTATTTACATTTCATCATTTTAAAAAAATTTTCTTTATAAATCCCTTTACTTGTCATGATCGTCTTTTAACATAATTATGCAATTAAACTACACAAATGTAATAATTAATTTTATCTGCAGGTATAAGTCTGGTTCTCAACGATTAGGAAGAAGCACAACTGCTTGTGTAGTCTGTGAGGAAAAACCAAGAATTATGTAACACAAATATTCTGTATCATTCCAAAAATTAAAGGGATGATTGCCCAAAATCTCATACACTGATACACTGATACACAATGACGCTAATGTCAAAATAGAGCTGACAACAGTCAACTTACCTGACCAAACCGTATCTAAGGTAGGGTGCATGCCTGCGTATTGTTAAAACTGCATGTATAGGCCTACGCGTTACTGGCCTGGTTACATTGCAATACGTGTGCTTAGTAACTGGTGTGTTTGGAATATTTATAGGTACATGTACCATACAACATTTCGCATTATGGGCTCTCTGACTGAATAGTTGTCAATGTTTGACAACGACAGGAATTCATAGCAAACGATATTGAAAATGCACCAAAATACATTCTCTTTACATATGTATGTACATTATTCAAGGCTAATTTTTGCAGGTTATGTCATTGTATGGTGTTCTCCACACAAATATGAAGGTGAGAACTTGTGGTATTTTCTTTTTAGGTCGGGCAATCACCCATTTAAAAGAGACTCCATCCCTTAGCATCTCCTAAACAGGAGATTCTCCTGCCTGGACCACCTTCCAAACAAGGGACTTAAAAAATAATCGGAAATGTGCATGAATTGCACATGACGAGCACAAAGCCATCTAGATGCTCTCTGGTGTAATCTGAGCCTTATTTTGGGAACTATTTTATCCAACAAATCTATTACAAAACAAGGGAAATGCATCATCAGGGGGAGAAAATCACACTCAAGCGGGAGATTTTGGAAGATCCGTCTCAAAGTGGGAGATCTCTCATCCAAAATGGGAGAGTCACTTCATTTCTCGTCAAATTTATGTG
The DNA here is from genome assembly GCA_001188425.1 of Eucidaris tribuloides. NCBI lineage: Eukaryota > Metazoa > Echinodermata > Echinoidea > Cidaroida > Cidaridae > Eucidaris > Eucidaris tribuloides. The sequence goes on along the minus strand of JZLH01S0026055.1, from coordinate 65,798 downwards.
ACATGGAAAGGATTAGACTCCAGGTCCAGGAACCAACTTACCACGTCCCTCGCGCTCTTGACCTCACAGTCTCCTAGTCTCAGCTCCGTGCCCTTCGTTGTTAACTCATTCATGGACATCAAACACAAGCCAGTCGATGGGTGCTTCAACTAAAATACAATGATGATCAGAAACTTGTAAATTGTACCATAATTTATAAATACAGTTCTTATGAGAAGAAAAGTCCATACAGAGTGATGATTTAAAATCAATATCTAGTATAGGCTGAGAAGCTCCACAATGTCTACATGCACCAATCATTGGTTCACAGCAGTGTAGGATAGCTAGCCAGATTGAAGGGTTGGATTAAAGTTATTTGGTATTTGAGCTTAGATGATCATG
>JZLH01S0026055.1:40477-60699 GCA_001188425.1 Eucidaris tribuloides | reverse complement strand
AGGGTTAGGCTTTAGGGTTAGGGTAGGGTTAGGATACCCTATCCCTATAATCCTAACCCTAGTCTAGGTAGGTAATTCCATGAAAATTGTTTATAAATGGCAGTTCCACATGTTGTGATTTGTGTACAATACATAGATTACCATATGTGGGACTACATGGGTACCTAATTTGTGAGCACCCAACTTTGAGGCCTTTGAGCTACCTCTAAATATTATTCAATGTTCCTGAAATTTTGTCAGGATAAGTTTTTCATGCAACTGAACCATTTTAACTCATTCAATACTAGAGCCTGTCCAGAGTAAAATAGTCACTACAAATTTGCTTTTTCATCAAATCGGCAACATACTGGAATAGTCTATTACATATAAAGGGTAATGGGTATTGAAGGATGTGTCAAACATTAGTGTAATTAATTAATTATTTATTGGGGAAATTTTTAAGATCTTATTTTTCTTGTGAAATTTAAGATTAAAAATAACTTTTGGTTGAATAAATTTCACTTTTAAACGACATACAAAAGAAAAACACATCCGTACAATATGTTTCTCAATTAGTTCAATACATCACCCACCAACAAAGTGGAACAACCCAAAGCCTCATCAGAACAACAGCCATTGCCAATTTGATAAGTTTAATGAATATTCTAGTTGAATGTCATTTAAATATTCATAACAAAATAAATATTAATTATGACATTGTAGCACCCTGTTCATTGAATAGCTGATATTTTTTCTCTACTTTAGCATATTCATTAGATGGGGTAAATGCAGTCACATCCCAAGATAAAAAGGCAAACCACAAATATGTGGTCTTAGTATTGAATGGGTTAAGGGGTGAGACCATAGTTTTTCAGACTTTTGTAAAATAAGAACCACCCTACTATACACATGTACACTGAATATTTCGCGGTGGTTTTATTTTCACGAATTTCGCGACTTACTGAACGTGAAAATTTTTACTTCCTGACATTTCTGTACAAAGTGAATGCAAATACAATAAAATCGCGAAATTATAAACTCGCAAATTCCTCGTTTTGAAGCAAAATCGAGAAAAAATATACATGCGAAATATATGGCGTATACAGTATCTTGTAGGTCAGATACATCACAGTTTGACAATTTTTTATATGGGGCTTCCATAATGTTAACCTGGTGGCTACGGGAACCGGATGTGCCCCTGTGTTAAACTCTATGGAAATTTTCAGAATCTTGTAGTTTAACGATGCTAAATGGTGTCTTTAAGAAAAGGGTGAGCCAGCCAGATAAAAAAGATGCCAAGGTGTTGACGGACTGGCTCTTCTCTGCTGCAAGTCTACCCAAGACCGAGTGGGCAATGTTTTTTCATAGCTTGTTTAGAAGCGCGGATCACGCTCCAATAATCGGGCATTTTGACGTTTTTGCGCAGGTGCCCGTCATCGTTTTCTCAAGCAGAGATTGTGAAAGAGAGAGAGATGAAACGGGACCGCTTAACATCTTTCTCCAGGGACGCGATATTCAAACCAAGCGACTATAATAGCGAGGGGCCAACCCCCTCTCCTCTCGCTATCTCCATGTCATAAATTCGTACAAATGTGAATTAGCATTATGTTATGTGAAACATGTACACCTCAAAACTCACAATGTACTAAAAGACACTATTTATACATTACATGCACTCCTTCCGTTATTAAAGAACACTGATATAACAAAATTTCATTATAAAGCTAAAATCCTCTGGTCCCCATATCTATGATTTCCTTTGTATTTTATCTTGTTTTTGCAACCCCTGATAATAGAGAAATTTTGTTTTAATAAAGAACAAAAATATCATGGTTCCCCAAGAACCTTCTTTATAACGAGAAGTGCACTGTATTGGAAGGCCCTTTTGAAAATGTTTTAAACGTTGTAATAATCCCTCTGTGGTAGTGTTTGAATGTAGAAGTAGACATGCTAGAACACAAAACTTTACACAGAGCATTGATGCTGTCCCTAGCAAAATATACAGGTTATACAGTATCAGCACATAAATTATTGTGGGCAAAAAATTTGCAACACTGCAGTCTATGTGAAAATATTGGAATGGTGGATAATTGATTTTTCATTTTTAAAATCACTTAATTTTCATTTTGAGCAACAGTGTCTTTAGGGCATCATTTTGAGACATTATTAGAGATGCTAGTACCATGAAGGATCATGTTGCTCAGATTTTCATCTAAACTGGAAACATTGATTAACGATGCCTTTAAATATACCCTGACACTTGCATTTTCATGAACACTCAAAAGACACTTAGTCAAATGTGAAGAGTGCTGTCATGCCCAGAGTACAAATACTTGAACACTTCTATTTCATGTTCATGTTCGAGGCTAACTTCTCCTAGTATAGAGTCCTAGCTCCGTCAAATATCTTTCAGACATTTTGTCATTTTATCGTTGGTGGTGCCATCGAGATGTACGCTGTGAGGCCCGTCTTTTATGGATTTCCAAAATGCTTATTAAATTCTAAACAGAGCTTCTTGTCTTGTTTCCATAGTATGCTTTATTTGATTACATTATGTGATGTCTGGTTGTAGTGATGACAGTGACTTGTAGAAATTGACCCCAAAATATGTCAATGTATGCTCACTATGCTTTGCTGGGCAATCCAAAGTGGGTGCGGCAAGTACAATTCTGCCAGTTTGATCCATTTCTGTGCCCACCCCAAAGTGTCAGTTGTTAATCAGAAATATCAATTTCTACTAATATTCGTGGATGATTATGTCAAATTTACAAGTGTTTTTGGAACATTTTCACTGTAGTGTTATCATATACATGTAGTATCAGATTTCATGAATTGGTACAAGTTTCTTGTATATTTTTAGCTCACAAATCACATTATCATTATAACTCTTATTTCCCATGAATATTTCTCGTTCTAGCATTGTACCAGGAAACTGGCGGTACCTGCATAATAGAAATACAGCAAGTAGTGCTATTTAAAAAAAAGGGGGGGGGAGGGGGAAGGAGGTTGGGCTGTGTGGGTAATATGTGGAACCTGCTCTTGAAGTTGATGTATTAGCATTAAACGATTCCAGCTTGCACACCGAACACTGAGGGTGAATGGATATTACGTCTTGGTCTGAAAGCGAGGCAAATAAATCAAATATTACTTTGCAAAGCTAGCTCGCTGTCTGGGGATGGTTTGGCAAATGCATTTCTGCTGGGGATCGACCCACCGCTGAATGGAGAGTTAATTCTGCCTGCCGTTGCATAATGGGTATTGCCTGCCGTTGCATAATGGGTATTGCCTGCCGTTGGACGACAAACGCAAGGGGCTCTCGCGAGGCACATCGTTATTGGAGTAGCAGTCTTGCTGGAATTGTACAAAATTCATCAAATGATTTTCATGTGTGTTTCGCATTTTGAATTGCTCAAAGGTTACCCCATGAATAGAACAGCTAGAAAAGTCCAATACACAATTTTTACTGTGGGGGCGGCAAGTATTGTGGGCATCAATGGGAACTCGTGAAATGAGGAGAAAAGTAAATCTCTTTAAAAAAGAAAGAAGAGATGTGATTTATGATGAAAGAGAACTGGAATTGACTTTTTGTCGGTTTGGATGCTAAAGTTGTTAGGCCAGCCCTCGAGTGTCATGTAGGGTTGCTGCAAGGCAGCTGTTTGCCGGAATCGCAATCCTTTTCGAGTGTGCAGTGGCGGTGTATTGTTGACTCGCTGGTATCTCTGCAATGTTGTATATTACAAAACAAATTACGTTTGACGTTCGGTGAATGTTAGAGGTCAGGCACTGATCAGAGTTACATGAAGCTAAAGCACAGACTTGTTGAATACTTTAAAAGAAATGTAGGTAACATGATACTGTGATACACACTGGAAAAATAAAAATATCTGTGTTTGTCCCTGATTATTAGCTTGGGAAACTGCCTGGGGCATTTAAAACTGTCATGTCAAATAAAATGCATAGTTTATACAAAAATCATCTCTGCCCTAATATGGTAGAACAGCTTATTATTACTACATTGTTGGGATGTTCCTTTGAGGGAACATTAATGAAATTATGGTGTCACCTGCACATGTAGGTCATATTTTGGTGAAAAATATTTGTCAAATATTCCACAGGTACACTGGTACACTACAGGTACACTATAAACTACAAAAACACAAGGTACGTGTAAGCTGATCGGTGTCTAGTTACATTTGAAAATGGCTGTATTGAACCCAAACGTGTTAGAAATGTAAAAGGTTTATCCACAGGTCTTTTCATTTGGGCTAATATTTAGGCCTTAAAGTTTCCTTTCTGGTCAGTCAAAATGATTTGCTCTGAACCAGTCCTTGTATTTTTGTTGTTGATAACTTTTTGCAACAGTATTGAAGTGTAGGCCTTGGCTTCGTACAATCCTCATGCTTGAAAAGCTAACTACTTTACAATTTAGTTCTGCAACATGCAGGGGGTCAGGTAAGAAATAAAAGAATTAGAAAAGGAGTGTGACCATTTGAATGGAGTTATGACCACATGTAGACTTTACCGCAATTGATCTCATAGCCTCTGTGAAAAGACCCCAAGCATGTGATTGTATTGTGTTATTGTGGATTGATAATAAACCATTGTGGAACAGATAAGAATGGGAAAGGGGATGGGGGTAGGGTAGGAGGAGAGACTGAGAGAGCATGAAATGAATTTTTTTGGGATGTGTGTTTTGGATTAAAAAAAAAAGAACTTTAAAAAATAAAATTATTGATCTTGTTCTTTCAGTATCACACAAAGAAGCTAACAAAGTGAATTGAGTGTGGTAAAGAGTAGTTGGAACTACATGTGTATTTTGAGAATTCAAACAATGCATACGCACTTGCAATTTAGGACACCACTCCAAATGCACAATCCAAAAGACGGGTCAAATACACCTTTAGGAATATGTAATAAGAATTATTTTGGTTGTTAGTATGAGTTTTCTCCAATAACAATGGTACATGCAGACATGTTTACTGACTAAATATGTTTATGTTAGGTATGTTTACTGACTACATCCAACATGTCTAACTTTTGTTCACTCTTTACTGATAATGATATAATTTAGGTAGGATTCAGGTAACCTAAGTTAAAAGCACAGTAAAATTCATCTGAAGTACATTTCCATACATGTATATAGTGCAGAATTGCAGGTCTGTTTTGCATGTTAAGTTGAGGTTTTAGGGTCATTCATAACAAACTGCAACATTCAAGGGAGATACCCACCCTCCATAAAACAGCATAGGATCAAACAGGCAGGGTTGAGTATCCACTACATTTAGATAATAGCTACCCAAGCATTCCTTTTCATGGAAACAATGTGATGCAAATCATTGTTTGCTTGTCCACCTCTTTAAGCCATCGGGAAGTGTTAATCTGTCCACAATAGGGGAATCAACAGACCTATTCTTGTATCTTCCTTTGTGGAGACCTCTTTACCTCTATGGGCAAACATTAATTAGCATATAGGTCACTAAACCCAGCAACATAACAGATTTAACACCCCTAATGACTCAGACTCAGAGTAAGGCCCGATTTACACCAAAAGGCCGGCCCGAGACCGGCCTAAATTGGAGGCCCGAGGCCCGCAATTTTGTGCATTTACACCAAATATTAGGCCGGCCTAGAGGCCCCCTTTCCAAAACTCACCGTATTGTGTCTCCCTATAAGAAAGCCATATTTTTTCATGCGTGATTAACATCCCTGTCTCTCGTAAGAGAGTCGACTTTAAAAAAAAATGTTGGAATGAGACTGTGAAGCAATAAACAACAATATTTTCATATCGTGTAATGTTGATGTTGATACAACTTAATGCAGTTCGTAGCAACACTATAAAGAAAAAATGGAGACCTATAACGGATGTAATACTTCATGTATCTTGTTGTCTTTTTTCAAATTTAGGATAGTTGGTGTGATTGGCTTGATTCACGGTTTACCCGCACCCCTGCATACACCGGAAGTACGGTGCGGGCATTGTTTGGGCATTGTGTATTACGTAACAGCACCGCATCGCGTGGTAAATTGGGGGCCCGAGGCCTCCTTTCCATTTACACCGAATATAGGCCGGCCTGAGACTACCTCCAGAGGTGGTCCCAAATCTGGGAGGGCCTCGGGCCTCCTTTGCATTTACACCAAGCTTTTAGACCGGCCTCGGGCCGGCCCGAGGCCGGTCTAAAAGCTTGGTGTAAATCGGGTCTAAGAAACAAATGTAAATGGGGGGGGGGGTAAATTGATGTGTATACATTGGATTTGGTCTGTATTTTATTGGTCAGTGTAATGTAGGCATTAAGAGTCCAAGGCTGTCTTTTTTGTGGTTACTCAAGGTAATTAACAATGGCAGAGAGATTGTCCTACATCTACCTGTAATTTATAGGTCTACAAATTTCAATTATAAGTGGGTTAGTAGATAGGAAAAAAAGCTAACAACAAACATGTATTTGCAAGTTTCCTAGGGGAAAACAAAGGTCTCAGTATGTTTCTGGTGTATGTCTGTTTATGACAGTGATTTATTGAGAGGAAATAACATGTAAGGTTATTTTAATTGTAAGGAACATCCGTTCGTCAATTGTAGTAAAGAAAAATGAAAGCGAGAGAGAGAGAAAAAAGATAAGTTCTCAAAGAGAAAAGATAATTGTTCATGGACAAATCGCAAGAAGAAAACAAGAGGGAAAGGAAATACCTCTTATGATCTTTGGTTATAATGTGTTAACGTATTTAAAGATTTTTGTCAAGAAGCGTAAGAGAAAAGATAAGGAACGATAAGAAATGAACAGTTGAAGATATTTTACTTCTGAAAAAGAAAAGACAATTGTTCTTGGATTGTTCTTGGATATGATGTGAGAAGAAATAATGAGGGGCAGGGGTTAGGGACCATATATACTATTTTAGAAGAGGTAAATTGAGCCAGGGCTTGGGCAAATCAAAGAGCTATAGCTCTTTGGGCAAATGCAGAAATGCTATTTAGTACAGAGGGATCATTTATTTGAAGGAAGTGAGTGGAAACTAATGTATCGATGATGATATGACTTCACCATTTGTGAATGAAATAATGTTTAAGACAATCATTGAATGACATACAGTGTCTACTGTAGGCATTCCAGAAGGTACACATGTGTCCTCTCCAATTAAAAAAAAAAATTGTTGGTAGTTATTGTTAGTTTAATTGAGCCTCACGTGCCCAGGTGCCAATGAATGGATTACATTCATATTCACTAGAATTGTACAATTTCTACTGTGGGTTTGTTGAATTATCCTGCAACCATATTACACGCGAGTTTTAGGTAGTACACACAGATGTTTCCCACAAACACTACCTTTAAAAAGGGTGCTGAACTGTCTCTGGGCTGCCTAAATTATGATAATGAACATTCTTCATCGCAGGCTAGGGCTGCCTGCATAGGCTGCATACCTCATGCGTACACATGGTCGTGTATATTTCACGAGGCGTGTACCCCACCGGAGGTGTCAAAATTTACAGATCTAGTTCAACACTTGGGGAAGAGGCTGGGTGAGGATCTGATATAGGTTGGGCCCTTTGGGAGATGGAGAGCTATTCGTTAACATCTATGATTAGTTAGTCACTACTTCATCTTTTGTCATAGCTTGGAGAATACAGTGATTAAAGTTTTATGAATTTTGGAAAGGGCAGTAGTTGGATTTTATTGGCTTACAGGCCTACACTATTAAAATAGGCCTATATAAAAAAGGAAAATATATCGGGAGGTATGTACATGAAAATATGTGGCTAAGGGCCTGTTCAAGCGCTCGTCTAAAGCGAACCGTACCGTATCGTACCGTCCCAGAGGAAGCGCCTGAACACTCCTAAAGCGAACCGTACCGTACCGTACCATACCGCTCCAGAAGCGTGCCAGGGAGGACCACCTCCCGATGTTGTCTAGAGCGTGCCAAGGCGAACCGTACTGTACTGCGCTAATCGCCTGAACGCATTCCGCAATACTTTAACGTGTGATTCTCTCGGATTAGAGAGTAAAGCACACCGAATTGGTACCTCGGAGGCACACTTCCCACATTTTTGCCTGAACACTCGCAAACGAATCAATCTGGCACGGTACGCATTGGATTGGCACGGTACAGTATGGTACGGTTCGCTTCCAAAAGCGCTTGAACAGGCCCTTAGTTATGTACAGTACATGTAGGCAGTCTGACTGCCAACCATTATCTGTCTCCATTATGGGACAGCCCCTGCTTCGCAGCGGGGATTCTGAAATTCAGACTAGTAGGCCTACTGTGTCACAGAATACCAAACTGATTGAAATATGGTGTGGGAAAAATAATCATACATGTATGAAGGGCATCTTTATAAAGATGTGGTACATAATCAATGATTTATTTAAAGCAGATTATACTTTGAAGGCTGTTGTGGCATTTGAAATCTTGAAAAAAAATTGTCAAATGAATCATCATGATAATTTTGTCTATATCCCTAAATATAAAGAGTTAACTACAAAGACAGGAATATTGTTTGTGTGTTTGGATTTTGTATAATAATTAGTAACCAATTTTTGTGTCATTCAAAATCAGTACATGTATGCATTATGCAGAACAATCTAGGCCTATATCCTAATTTCCTACAATCATTGTTACAGGCAGAGGATTATCTTGTAAACTTTCATCATGTCTGTCTATGGTCTGCATGGCCCTTTGCTCACGTAATTGTGACATGATGGAACATGTTTGCTGCTAGTACTGTACTTTGTCTTTAGTCTTTTGAGACACCCCTAATCTCTGGCTACATGACCACCTGTATGGGGGGTTGTTCTATACAATTAGCACACAAAAGGATTCCTGAGGTTTTTTTTCGTAAGATACAATACAAGCACAAAAACAGGATAAGTCAAATCTAGCAAGTTAACAAAAGTCGTCAGTAACAGGTACATGTAACTGCCATCATTGGGCCATGTCCACCTCATGACCACACAATGATCCTTTAGAAAGATTTGGAAATTAAAGAAAGAAAAGGAAACAATCTAGCATATTTATATCCAAAATCAAATGATTTGTTCAATGTTCAGTACTCATACATTTATGGCACGTGACTTGATTGGAAGCAGTCCTCAATATAGGTCATTGTTTTAAATCATACTAATTAAGGGTTTGTGAAAATTTCATAGCCAGCAAACATTTCCCCTTTGAACAATTACTTTCAGATATATATTGCTGTGACATTCAAAGTTTTAGCTTTCTATACTGTATGTTCGGCTTCCATCATGGTCATACTTAAATTAATTTCTTGGTATTGTAAGTTCACAAGTACATGTAGCCTACTTGCTTCTCCTCAAGTAAAACAAATTCAAGACAAATCCTTTCATCAGCCTTGATAAACACTCTGGTCAATGTCTGTACACTGGCGCATGTTTCAACTCATTTGGTTTATGAGACATTTTCGACTCCTCCCAATTATGTCACCGCCCTTTACATGTAATCATCAAGGAAAGTTGTCAAACAAAGCCATCCCTCCCTTGAAAACAAATTAACGAATAAAGCTTCCCTAGTCGTGAACATTGTAAATTCCTTCATCATTAAGTAATAATAAAGGAATTCAGTCGGAATTCTTGTACATCTTGACCACAGGTAGGAAAAGAAAGGGATGTCCACTGTTGAAAAGAGGTCACTCCTGGTCAGTGGTCTGTATTGGACCCTTAGATGATTATAGACCTTCCTCCCCCCCCCCCCATTCTGATGAATAGGCCTACTGGACTATAGGCTTGAATAGGATTAAGTGGATATCTGTGACAGCATTGTTAAGCTGATCACAAGCGGATCCCACTACAGTTTTTGAAGCAAAGTCGATATTTTGGAGGTGTAGTCTGATCGTTGAACAGGTGTTGCTGACACGACTGGAGCAGAATAAATACTACAACTGTAGTAATGAGGAAAACGGGGAGAAACAAAAGGAAAATGGGGATCCATAGTATTTGTATTAAAGCCCCATGTTTCACGTGATGACTATTGGACTATTGGATAGATCTTTAGTTTTCAAATTGATGATATTGACCAGTTGAAGATAGTTTGATCATGGAGCTACAAGCTCCATGGTTTGATTTTGCTGTAACACACATTTCGTATAGACTCCAGGATGAGTATGTATACTTGCGAGTCGTGACCAATTCTGAACAAGTTATTGTTATGATATTATCACATCATTTCTTTCCTCACTGTGGTCCAAAGCTTTTGTAGAAGTTTAATTACGTAGCTTGAAATAAACTACCACAGAAAATTGAGAAAATCAAGTTACAGTATGTGTAATTGTAAACATTTTGAATTTATTGATAAGGGAGGTGGGGGGGGGGGTAGTGTCACATACTCTACTTTCATTTGGAAAAAAACACACAACACTACAAAACTTCGTAATTGTGATGTTCAACAATAGTCAATACACATTCACTGCAAAAGACATTCCAACAAACAGGTTATCAAGTTATCGTGGAGCACCCAATAAAAAGCAATTGGGTTTTCAACAAGCTCATTAGTTTGATAACTATCTCTTGTCAATCTCATTATCTGCCCATCCCCTCCCCCCCCCACACCACCACACAATCCGATCCATGTGAACGAAGCCAACACGTTCTTCCATGTAAATAAAACACATATTGCAACTGACACAACAAGCGAAATCCTAACATAGCTCAATTAACACCTTGGTAGTCTATTTCGTTATTATCTCCAATGCTGTCTGTCTGTCAGCGAGCTGCAGATACTGTAATCGCTCATGCCGTTCTGTTTTGGTCTTGTGTCAACTGGCATCAGATAGCGAGTGTTGATTAAGTAACAAAGAATGATGCACCAATGAGCTAGCTGGGGCGACAGACACGAGGTGTCAATCACCCAATAACCTTTGGAGTGATGTAGGTGTGCACCTCGAGCAAATCGATATCGAACATTGCCCCAATGTTAATGCAAATTTAATGTGTGTGTCTTTGTTTATGTACAAAGGTTTTGCAAATAACTAAAACACCTACAAATGACTTGGGGTGGAATTGGGCAAAATTAACTACTACAGTATATTCAAACATAAATTTACATGCAACAACATAAAATATAAGGAAATTACATAAACAAAATAACATACATGTAACTTTAAATAATTCATTGAAATAGTAATGCTCATGATAAACATTTTACAACATGTAGACCCCCAACCAAAGTTTGACATGAAGCAAAGTTAGCAATTTAAGTCACTCATGATTTTTGTTATAGAACAAAAAATCAGTGATATAAATCAAATGAATCACAATTTGAATCATGATTTGAATTGTGATTTAAATCACCCCTTTCAGAAATATTTTTGAAATGCCAACCTTGTTCCCTGGTCAACCGAAAAATTTTGTATTTGAAAGGGGTAAAAAGTATCAGAAGTACGGATGTGCGTATGAGCATCATAATCATGTCATGTATTACTTTTGCCAGAATGTTTGAAGATTTTTGGTCTGATGACATGGAGGAAAAGTGGGCAAATATTTTCTCATCTTTCTCATCAACCTAATTAAAGAGAATTCTTCCTGTTTTGATTATAGTTTCTGAAGGGTGTGTTCTTTTCAGGTGTATAGTTTTTTGGTTGTCCAAAATCAAGTGTGGTTCATGACTGATGGAATTATACAATAGTGGGCGTGACGCAGTAGAGGTGAGCTGGCGACCAGCTGCAAATCAAGTTGTAGTGTCTGAAGAAAGCTGGTATTTGTACACCTACTCACCTACTTGATGATATTTTTATTTTTCTAATTCAGAAAAGTTTAATAGAGGAGAGTACTGTAGTACTCTAGTTTCAGATCTTCAGGGTTCAAAACCTGTCTTTTATTTCAGGTTGATTTTATTTTATTCATAATTTTATCTATTTATTCATTCATTCATTCATTCGATCATTCAAACTTAATAAAGAGAATAATGACATCAAATGCTAAAATATGTAATGAAATATTTGTAGTAAATTATATGTCTACAAGTCCACCTAAAAAAAAATCAAAAAGATGGATTTGACTGTGATTGCTACAGGTGAAAAATAATAAACAAAACCAGCCTGATACAAATGATTTCAGAATTCATAATGTGTTAACAACTGTAAAATAATGGCACATTATCAAGAAGCAAATTTTAAAGGTCAGAGTCTTGTTATCCCTCATTCAATCTGAAGACATTATTTATTCAAGGTAATACATGCAAAGAACCCACAGAAATTATGCGTGGGCCGCAGTGCAAATACCATATGCGACACAACCATCCAACAAAAACTATGCATTGTTTGTCTCACGGCTGCATGGATATTGTGCAACCTTCATGCATGTAATTTTCATAATTGAGATTCGTACATAATTTTGATTAGATGGGATACCTTGATTTCCTTCCCATTCTCCCATTCCAATTATGAATTGAATATTATTAAATCTCGTAGGCTGCAAATCGTTTTCAGGTGGAGTAAATACATACTGTAATGAGGTCTTTGTATGAGCATTAACGTAAGTGCTATGTGTGAGATGGCGTGCATTTAGTATGCAGAATAAGTACCCCCCCCCCTTTTATTCCCTCTGCTCGTTTCCTGTGTGCACGCAATTCAGGCATGAGCCCTCGATCTTTGTGGCCAAGCAGCTTCAACTAAGCCATAGGAGCATACTATTATTTCGCCCCTGATATTCCATTACATGTGCAAGTGCAAGGGCTAGCCCCCAAGCCAACGACAAATGCACGGCAGTGACAGTGGCACTCATGAAGTATAGATGTCGGTTCTGTCGTTACTTAGCGTCGGTCATGAAACGTAATGCAGAAATGGTAAAGGAGACTTAATTGCACTGGGTTGGAGAACACCTAGAACCCTCCGAGAATTTGCAAAATAAGAATAATACTAATAATAAGTGCAAATTTTTTTCATCGTTATTAAAGTTTTATCCGCGGTGGTCCCCGTAGAAAGTTTTCATAATGCTCCGTCTTAATTCAGGTGGGATGTATGGGGTCGGCGAAAAGATCAAGCTATGCAAGCATGTCACTAGTCTTTCGGGGTCTAAGTAAACAGTTTGCTACATTAACCATAATTCACCATCAATATTCCTCAATAGCGAGCTGCCGAGCCCGAGCCCGGGACCCTCAAGTACGGAATAGGAAGTTGTGAAAACACGAAAACACAACAGAACAAGTACTCCCATGTTGGGAGCGGCTTGCCGGGTACTTATTCAATCAAGCTGGCTAAATCCGACATCCATCCATCAACCGTGACATGTAGCGAATTTCGTGCAATTTGCGGGATTTTATTGCGGCGAGCAAACCAAACTTGTCGAACGATGATTGAAAAGAGTACACCATTTCACACATTTATGGTGATCTTGCCATTTGGAAGATTGTCCCTGCCCGGAATGACATCAAATTATATTGGGAATATATTTCATTAACATTCAAATTGGATGGAAGGCTGGTGCTAAAACCATAACGGAAGTGACCTCGACATTTGTGTTTGCTGTGTAAATGTCATAAATTTGCACTCAGCAGGGAGAGGACAAAAGCGAGAGATGATAATACCTTGGTCATGAGTGCTAAATTGAAAATTGGAGCAAGACATGAGAATATATTGGAATAATAATTCTTTGTCCCAATAGATGCATTGTTGTTAAACATGTAACTTAAAGACTTTTTCAACCATGTACCCATAATGCAGCTCAACATGTTTAGAAATAGTATTTCAAAATGGACTACAACGTGCCAAACTTTCAGTAGCTGCTTAAATTGATTGGAGATATTCGGCACTTTCATGATTAGTTTATCTAGTAGACCCATCATTGAAGTTTATATCTTGAAAATTGTCTTGAATGGTTTTAAAAACTAATTTAGTAAAGGGAAACAAAAACAAAAGCAAGAGAGCAGTAAAGACACATGGAATGCCATGCAAATGACACAAATTTGTTAAACTTACTTGTTTGTTTCACCATGGAACCTAGTTTCACTCAAGGCTAGTAGGAGGTTAAACATTAATAAAGTGATTGAAGAGTATTGGCAGAAATTTATCCAAAACTAGATCTGTCTGGTTTCTTTATTTGAGGGATTCAAAATGGTGGAAGGGAACTGGGGCCGCTGCAGCAGCGTGGAATCAAAGCGGGACTCGATCTTCGTGGTTAGATGCGCCAGCAGGCCGTGTGCTGGCCCCTTTGCGTCTTCTGCAAACACGTAGGCATGCAGTCGGATGCATTTATGCATACATGGATTACCGGTGCTCTCGCTGCTCGCATTGGGATGGGCATGATAATATACCGCGGCTGTGTGGCGTGCATTCATTTCCATTCAGGTGTCCATTGTTCAGGCGTGTATAATGCACTGCGTGATGTACCTGTAGGAATGATAAAATGGCAACTGTGTTTTACATTTGTGTTTTACATTTGTCTTTACATATAAAAGACAGGTGTTTTTGTTTTAAACCAAACTGGTTGAAATAAAAAGCAAGTGCACATTAATGTTTTTATAGTAGTTTAACTAATTCTAGGTGAAAGTGAGGTGGTATTTTTAATGGCCTTTTGATACTACATGTATATCTTAGTAAATTAATTAGATCACAAAATAATCCATGGCTTGAATTAATATGAAAAACAAAAAGAAGTCAAACAGTGGTCGTATGCATTAAGCAATATAGGCCTATATTTTTTTTAATTCATACAGAATCACTATTATAGGTAGTGTATTGTACTGTTTAAATTATCTAAATTGATGGGAAAGAGATAAGATCAAGGAGAAAAGGCTTACATGTAGAGCAACAGTTGAAAGCGTTGTAAGCAATGTCGAGATAGTTCAATTCACATGGGACCTTTCTTCCTTTCAAATAAGTCCCCAAATATTTTTGAGTGTACTTGAAATTTAAATAATTGGAAGCAAAAAACCCAAACAAGTTATCAAAAATTGGAATGGATGGAACTTTAATTGGGACGTAACTTCACCACAAACTCATTGACTCTGTGCTTATGGTTGTTGTTGTATTCTGAACATTAATTTAGTGATTGATCATATCTTCATTGTCAATTCCAAATAGGGTATCATCATTGCAGAAACTCTACAAGTAACAGATAATATATCACTGTTGTCATCAATTCAAATCTGTCCTTCAACCATACCCCATGGGTACATTTCCAGTTGAATGATTTTCATGTTCCATTATTCTATGAAATTCGAGTTTTGGGAGCTTCAGGAGACTAATGAGGTATGACCGGTTTGATGTATGAGCCACATTGTTTCATCTCGTAAACAGAAATTCCCGATCTCGGGCACGATTTCAATACCAAGCCCGGTGACACGGTCATTAGCGGTTTCTGATATATAGAACTTGAGATGACAATGTCGAGATTTCTGAATCAGTTCAAGGCTAGGTGAATCAAAGACCAAGAGTTTTTCACCGTTATAGAGAGAGCGAAAAAAAAAAAACCCCTTTGTGATATCAGAGTTTACGCTCCCCCAACCCAGATGCCATGATAAACATGACGCTTTTGTCCCAGTCCCAGGCGTATAAATAATTGCCAGAGAATGCAAAGAAAAGGCGCACACATGGGTTTGAAAAGAGTGCTTTATTATCAGGTTTTTTTTTTCTTTCTCTCACTCTAGACTTGATTTGTTTGAATTGCTGAAAAGACTGTTTCCTTCCTGTAGCCACACCATCCATTAAAGGATACTGTTATCTCGATGTATAATACGTGTTCAGTCCCACACATTCATTTTATTGTTGGTTTAAAACATGGTCCTTAGCAATTTGATGGGGTTTCTCAAATGAAATCATTGATTAAAGACTTATTCTCTATCAAATCTCAAGTATGTTTAAGCATTTAGACAGTGAGTCACTAAAGCAGAATTTTGCACTTGAACTGCAGTTTGATTGTACTTTATAAATGAGATGAAAATTAATTCATGTATTTATGAAGACAGTTGCATACTTTTCTCTGATTTGAATTAGAATACTTTCCAAAAGTTCCATCGTATACAATTAACAAGAAAGTGCATGCAACTGCTTGTCTCTTTAACACACAAAATACACCCTTTACTGAAACTTTGTGCTGTACAATTGGTCCACATAGACTGCGAGACCCGAGCCCGTATCAAAGATAATTCTTGCCTGTTTGATTATAGTTTCTGGAGGGTGTGTGTCTTTCAGGTGTATAGTTTTTTTGGTTGTCCAAAATCAAGTGTGGTTCATGACATGATGGAATTATACAAGTAGTGGGCGTGACGCAGTAGAAGGTGACTGGCGACCAGCTGCAAATCAAGTTGTAGTGTCTGAAGAAAGCTGGTATTTGTACACCTACTCACTACTTGATGATATTTTATTTTTCTAATTCAGAAAAGTTTAAATAGAGGGAGTACTGTAGTACTCTAGTTTCAGATCTTCAGGGTTCAAAACCTGTCTTTTATTTCAGGTTGATTTTATTTTATTCATAATTTTATCTATTTATTCATTCATTCATTCATTCGATTCATTCAAACTTAATAAAAGAGAATAATGACATCAAATGCTAAAAATGTAATGAAATATATTTGTAGTAAATTATATGTCTACAATGTCCACCTAAAAAAAAAGTCAAAAAGATGGATTTGACTGTGATTGCTACAGGTGAAAAATAATAAACAAACCAGCCTGATACAAATTGATTTCAGAATTCAATGTGTTAACAACTGTAAATAATGGCACATAATCAAGAAGCAAATTTTAAAGGTCAGAGTCTTGTTATCCCTCATTCATCTGAAAGACATTATTTATTCAAGGTAATACATGCAAAGAACCCACAGAAATTATGCGTGGCCGCAGTGCAAATACCATATGCGACACAACCATCCCAACAAAAACTATGCATTGTTTGTCTCACGGCTGCATGGATTATTGTGCAAACCTTCATGCATGTAATTTTTCATAATTGAGATTCGTACATAATTTTGATTAGATGGGATACCTTGATTTTCCTTCCCATTCTCCATTCCAATTATGAATTGAATATTATTAAATCTCGTAGGCTGCAAATTCGTTTTCAGGTGGAGTAAATACATACTGTAATGAGGTCTTTGTATGAGGCATTAACGTAAGTGCTATGTGTGAAATGGCGTGCATTTAGTATGCAGAATAAGTACCCCCCCCCCTTTACTTCCCTCTGCTCGTTTCCTGTGTGCACGCAATTCAGGCATGAGCCCTCGATCTTTGTGGCCAAGCAGCTTCAACTAAGCCATAGGAGCATACTATTATTTCGCCCCTGATATTCCATTACATGTGCAAGCGCAAGGGCTAGCCCCCAAGCCAACGACAAATGCACGGCAGTGACAGTGGCACTCATGAAGTATAGATGTCGGTTCTGTCGTTACTTAGCGTCGGGTCATGAAACGTAATGCAGAAATGGTAAAGGAGACTTAATTGCACTGGGTTGGAGAACACCTAGAACCCTCCGAGAATTTGCAAATAAGAAAATAATACTAATAATAAGTGCAAATTTTTTTCATCTTTTATTAAAGTTTTATCCGCGGTGGTCCCCGTAGAAAGTTTTCATAAATGCTCCGTCTTAATTCAGGTGGATGTATGGGGTCGGCGAAAAGATCAAGCTATGCAAGCATGTCACTAGTCTTTCGGGGTCTAAGTAAACATTTTGCTACATTAACCATAATTCACCATCAATATTCCTCAATAGCGAGCTGCCGAGCCCGAGCCCGGACCCTCAATACGGAAATAGGAAGTTGTGAAAACACGAAAACACAACAGAACAAGTACTCCCATGTTGGGAGCGGCTTGCCGGGTACTTATTCAATCAAGCTGGCTATAATCCGACATTCCATCCATCAACCGTGACATGTAGCGAATTTCGTGCAATTTGCGGAATTTTATTGCGGCGAGCAAACCAAACTTGTCGAACGATGATTGAAAAGAGTACACCATTTCACACATTTATGGTGATCTTGCCATTTGGAAGATTGTCCCTGCCCGGAATGACATCAAATTATATTGGGAATATATTTCATTAACATTCAAATTGGATGGAAGGCTGGTGCTAAAACCATAACGGAAGTGACCTCGACATTTTGTGTTTGCTGTGTAAATGTCATAAATTTTGCACTATCAGCAGGGAGAGGACAAAAGCGAGAGATGATAATTACCTTGGTCATGAGTGCTAAATTGAAAATTGGAGCAAGACATGAGAATATATTGGAATAATAATTCTTTGTCCCAATAGATGCATTGTTGTTAAACATGTAACTTAAAGACTTTTTTCAACCATGTACCCATAATGCAGCTCAACATGTTTAGAAATAGTATTTCAAAAATGGACTACAACGTGCCAAACTTTCAGTAGCTGCTTAAATTGATTGGAGAATATTCGGCACTTTCATGATTAGTTTATCTAGTAGACCCATCATTGAAGTTTATATCTTGAAAATTGTCTTGAATGGTTTTAAAAACTAATTTAGTAAAGGGAAACAAAAACAAAAGCAGAGAGGCAGTAAAGACACATGGAATGCCATGCAATGACACAAATTTTGTTAAACTTACTTGTTTGTTTCACCATGGACCCTAGTTTCACTCAAGGCTAGTAGGAGGTTAAACATTTAATAAAGTGATTGAAGAGTAATTGGCAGAAATTTATCCAAAACTAGATCTGTCTCGTTTCTTTATTTGAGGGATTCAAAATGGCGGAAGGGAACTGGGGCGCTGCAGCAGCGTGGAATCAAAGCGGGACTCGATCTTCGTGTTAGATGCGCCAGCAGGCCGTGTGCTGGCCCCTTTGCTCTTCTGCAAACACGTAGGCATGCAGTCGGATGCATTTATGCATACATGGATTACCGTGCTCTCGCTGCTCGCATTGGGATGGGCATGATAATATACCGGGGCTGTGTGGCGTGCATTCATTTCCATTCAGGTGTCCATTGTTCAGGCGTGTATAATGCACTGCGTGATGTACCTGAAGGAATGATAAAATGGCAACTGTGTTTTACATTTGTGTTTTACATTTGTCTTTACATATAAAAGACAGGTGTTTTTGTTTTAAACCAAACTGGTTGAAATAAAAAGCAAGTGCACATTAATGTTTTTATAGTAGTTTTACTAATTCTAGGTGAAAGTGAGGTGGTATTTTTAATGGCCTTTTGATACTACATGTATATCTTAGTAAATTAATTAGATCACAAAATAATCCATGGCTTGAATTAATATGAAAAAACAAAAAGAAGTCAAACAGTGGTCTGATGCATTAAGCAATATAGGCCTATATATTTTTAATTCATACAGAATCACTATTATAGGTATGGTATTGTACTGTTTAAATTATCTAAATTGATGGGAAAGAGATAAGATCAAGGAGAAAAGGCTTACATGTAGAGCAACAGTTGAAAGCGTTGTAAGCAATGTCGAGATAGTTCAATTCACATGGGACTTTCTTCCTTTCAATAAGTCCCAAATATTTTTGAGTGTACTTGAAATTTAAATAATTGGAAGCAAAAAACCCAAACAAGTTATCAAAATTGGAATGGATGGAACTTTAATTGGACGTAACTTCACCACAAAACTCCTTTACTCTTGTGGTTTATGGTTGTTGTTGTATTCTGAACATTAATTTAGTGATTGATCATATCTTCATTGTCAATTCCAAATAGGGTATCATCATTGCAGAAACTCTACAAGTAACAGATAATATATCACTTTTGTCATCAATTCAAATCTGTCCTTCAACCATACCGATGGTACATTTCCAGTTGAATGTATTTCATGTTTCATTATTCTATGAATTTCGATTTTGGGAGCTTCAGGAGACTAATGAGGTATGACCGGTTTGATGTATGAGCCACATTGTTTCATCTCGTAAACAGAAATTCCCGATCTCGGCACGATTTCAATACCAAGCCCCGGTGACACGGTCATTAGCGTTTTCTGATATATAGAACTTGAGCTGACAAATGTCGAGATTTCTGAATCAGTTCAAGGCTAGGTGAATCAAAGACCAAGAGTTTTTCACGCATTATAGAGAGAGCGAAAAAAAAAAAAAACCCTTTGTGATATCAGAGTTTACACTCCCCCAACCAGATGCCATGATAAACATAGCGCTTTTGTCCCAGTCCCAGGCGTATAAATAATTGCCAGAGAATGCAAAAAAAAGGCGTACACATGGGTTTGAAAAGAGTGCTTTATTATCAGGGTTTTTTTTTTTTTTTTTTTCATTCTCTCACTCTAGACTTGATTTGTTTGAATTGCTGAAAAAGACTGTTTCCTTCCTGTAGCCACACCATCCATTAAGGAA
>JZLH01S0026055.1:20232-30786 GCA_001188425.1 Eucidaris tribuloides | reverse complement strand
CTAAATAATCATTTTGAAATACAATTTTTTCAGGGCTTCATTTTTAGACATCATCAAAGACACTGGTAGCATGGGGAATCATGCGGCTCAGATTTTTTTAACTGTGGTAAATGTTAGCCAATACCTTTAAGTTACTGTCATATTTGCTTTTATTAGATGTGGTTGCAAGCCAAACCACATCAAGCCAAACCACTGTGGAATTCTACTTTTTCATAACGATTAATGAGTTAATAAGTTAGAGGTACACTGTTTGTACACATTCTTAACCTGTTACAGACAATTTGATCTGAATTTAACACATATTCTATATTTCTCTATAGACTCCATCCCAAGATACATATATCTCCTTGGTCTTCAATGTATTAAGTAGTCGGGACTAATGAGGCATACTGATTTTTTCTTTAATCTAAAATGATTATGGGTCAGTTCAAAATTATTCTGTAAATAAACAGAGTGGGAGAACACAATCATGGTACTTCTTGTTATTGTAGCACCATGTGTGTTCTTTTCCGAACAAGACAGTGTTAAAAGACCTTGTTTATGAAATTGCCCGCCTAAGTCCTCATTCATTTTCAATCAAAGAAACTGCAAAGGCTCGTTAGTGGCGTGCCGGCGAAGTGCAAATTCCATTCACCGGCGTTTCATGGCGGCTTGGCCCGATGTGCGAGAGAGCATTCGAACCCGGTGACCGAATAAATGAGACTGCAATCCCTAATTTAAAACCGCTTCAGTTTGGGTCGAGGCCAACTGGCCAAGTGTGCTCAGTGGATCGAATTCTAAAAATGTCACTTCGTAGGTTTCAGTGTACATTTCAAATTCCTACTGGGATGTACTGCCTATTCGTAGGTTTCATTGTATATTTCAATAGGATGTGCTACCTGGCTGTGTGTGTCTGCATGCGCCTGTGGGCAAGATACCAAAACATTGTGAAGATCATCATTGTGTTCAATTGTTAAAAATATATCTATTTGTTGAATGGAAGTTACAACAAGATATGAAAGGCCATTGTTAGGTTCACCAGCATTTTTCATATTCATTAAAGCTGCAATTTGTGGCAACTATCAGATATTCCCATTAGGGAATATTACCTTTTAAGATATATATCGCTTTGCCCTGGACCGTGGACTCCATACTTTCCCACATATATCATTTCATATCATTTCATTTTCAGAAATCCCCCCCCCCAATCCCATTTCAGTTCATTTGATATTACAAAACACATGCAGTAGCTGCATTGCATTCCTTCGACTGAAGTAAAAGGAAATTGACAGTTATTCTACTCAAAATTCAGCTGTTGAAGGATTTCATTTTGACAAAAATATCATCTGTCTTTTGTTCATAATAAACTGTCACTGTCTTTATGCTTTAAGCTTTATAGCTTCTACATTACATCTCTAATTTGAATAAATGGATCATGCAATTGTTGAAGATTTTAACTCAGATTTAGTTATTAAAGTTAGAGTGTGGTTTTGGTCAATTTTCCGCTATTCTCTCATAGAGATAGAGTATGATATTTCATGTGAGACCTGAGAATAGCTATCAAACTCACAAAAAATCATTTTGAATGGAATGATATTTTAATGATCAACAAACAGTTGCCATTATGTACATTATTTAAGGCAAAGGGATTAGAGCGCCCTGATATTTTAATTTTTCATCATTATTTCCAATAAAACGGAGGTGGTTCTAAGCATGCTGGTCTAAGATCTAAAAAAACAACAACAATAGGAGACAAATTCATTTTAACCATTTACCAAAACCATAGCCCATAATGCTTGTAACATTTATGTGTTTCAATAACTTTATGCAGGGCTCCACACTAACTTTTTTGCCTGCTTGCCCGGCCGTCAGGCAAGTGAAATTATCACTTTCAGATGTTTACTTGCCCGAATGAAAGATTTACTTACCCGATAAACAAAAAACAAAAACATTAAAAATTATTTCTCACTAAATTTAAACAATAAGGCTTTTTACAGCATTGGACATTTATTGTTTTAATTCTGGGGTTGCAATAGGTGTGATTTATGAAGTTGAGTCATAAAGTTAAATACAATGAACAAAATAATAATGAAATAGACCTGAACACAAAATTTTACACATTTGTTGTTGTGTATGGACATATTTTGAGCATTGCATGATCAAAATTTTACTTGCCCAATCGGGTAGTTTAACATTTTAAGTTTTTACTTGCCCCACATGAAATTTTACTTGCCCCGGGCAAGCGGGCCAGTGCTAGTGTCGAGCCCTGCTTTATGATATACGAAATAAGGATAATGTGATTTTTTGTTTTCCAAATTGCAGAAATTGCTTCAA
The DNA here is from genome assembly GCA_001188425.1 of Eucidaris tribuloides. NCBI lineage: Eukaryota > Metazoa > Echinodermata > Echinoidea > Cidaroida > Cidaridae > Eucidaris > Eucidaris tribuloides. The sequence goes on along the minus strand of JZLH01S0026055.1, from coordinate 28,473 downwards.
AGACACGTTCATTATTTATTGGTCCAAAATGTTTGATTGTTTTGCTATTGAGTCGTCATCGGAAAGCATGATATACAGCTTCGGCAGCTGTTACCGTACCTGTGAATTGCCACTGACCGCGATCTAGCCGTTCTATAAATCAAGACTATGGTAATTTTATGACTCTGTTTTTGCAGCGTTTTGCAGTGCAAACTGTTTGACTTCCTATTGACAGAGGGGAAAGAATAAAAAGATAAGGAGGAGTTAATTCTTGAATCTGACTTTGGTCTTTATCGTAAAACCTTGTGAGTAATAATGGCTATTGTGGGGACACACATCTTCTTGAAGTGTAACCTTTGACCATACTCGGCCTGGTCTATTTTCGTTCCCCATTTTTCATTGTTTACCTGTGGAGAAACCATTGCATCATTTAATTATGATGTGCAGGTAGAAGCGTATTGGGCGTATGTTATTTCATAATGATGATGATGATAATAATAATAATAATAATAATAATAAAATAATAATAATAATAATAATAATAATAATAATAATAATTGTGGTTTTGATTTGATTTGGTTTTGGTTTAATTTCATTTTCAAATTAATTTAAAAAAAATCAGAGCATGTGAGTTTCATGTAGTGGGACAATAATGAATGGTACTGGTTTATCTAACAATGTTCCAGCTAGGAAAATTTTTTTTTTTTTCCTACCATTTACCAAATCTTTACATCGCCTTTAAACCCATTCCGCTATTAACAACATTCTTAAAAATAGTCAAGTCTTTATTGTTCGAAAGGGGTTATAGAGTCAATGACTAGGTTTTGAAGAGGGAATGCAGCAAGCCAGGGCTGCATAGACAACAATACAAAACTAAGTTCGTGTCGGAACTGAGAAAAGTGGCGGCCTGCCCTGTCATATTTTCAAGTACTCCCAATCAATAGCGCTTCAGATCACCGTGATGAGTATGTTTGATAGGAAGATGAGATAACACACTCTTCAGCTGTGGTATATTTGACGTCTAGCTTTTTTTTTTTTTTTTTTTTTTTTTTTTTTTTTTGGGGTTGTGATGGTACTTCCCACGCAGTTCAGCAGAGTTCAGAAATATTGACATTAAAGTTAATACTTTATTAAATACTCGCAGAATAACATGCATATAATTTGGACCAAGCAAAATCTGCCCATTGTTGATATTTCTGAAAATGACATTTTGACATATAAGAACAGAGTTGTTGAAATCAACAGAACACTTGCATACTGACAAAGTACTAACACCAAAATGCATGTATGGGACACTGGTAAGTGTGGATATTGTGATGGCAGGTGAGGGTAAAAATAAATTGACATTGTATATCTACCAATCTTATGAATCTTTGTTATATTACAGAGTACAGACTGTGTCCATATGTGGAGATATTGGTGCAGGGTTTAGATTCTTTGAGGCAGAAACCAAGGAAATAGAGAAATCTGACAGAAGATTTTCCATCATCTACCAATACCCCAGGCTTCCTTTAAAAGTGTCGCAATACATTGCATGTTATCTGTAGAATATTAACCAGGACCCAGTCTACAACCAGCTCTAACCAGTTACCAGTGAACATAAATAATGCAATAGACGCCATTCACACGACGGCCAAAACATGATTACAAACGTGATTGCAATTGCCGATCGCTCTCATTATGGTATTTTCATCCATGTGAAAGCAAAACAGAATCATGATGGCAAATCAAATTCACAAAAATTTAAATTGTGCTACAGAGGTGTTTTCTAATCATGATTCTTCCAAACCACATTGTTTTTTTTGTGTGTGTAAATGACGTCACCTCTAAAACGTGATTTGGGATGCGGAGCTAATGTAACCTGTCTAGAACCAGCTGCTTGAATACTGTGGGATTTAGGGCAAGTGTACAAGTGTGTTGCAGCTATACGATCCATTTGGTGCACGGTTTTTTTACAGCATGCTTACGCAGAAACACAGCCATGCCTCTTTACTACAATTTTTAATTCTAATTGCAATGTTCACACAGACTTTGTTCCAGTGTGTGTGGTTGGTACCTCTAAACGCTGCGATTACAATCGTCTTTGTAATCACAATTCGGCCATGGTGTGAAATTGGTCTAATCCAGTCAGAAAATCACATGGCAAATTTGATATCTGGATAAATATGATCTTTGGTCGCTGAATTGGTTGTTCGTCGACACGGACTTGAAGTATCTTGGACCCAATCAATTACAAGAGGAAGTTTTTGTGTATTTTTGGCAGACAATAACCTGTCAAGTACCCTTGTTTTTAGTGAATGAGATAAATATTATAGACACAGTGTTTTTTTTTTTTGACCAAAAATGGAATCCATGTATTCATGTCATAGTATGATCCTCGTGGAAAAAAATGTCAACATAACATTATCTGGAGGAGGTAGATAAGAAGTTGAACAAGGTGTAACCCACTTAAATTTTAACTTTTGTGGTTGAGGGTTTTACACCTATTTTAGGAGTTTTATTTACTTACTGCACATATGCGTCTTTTGCGGATAATGTCAGAACAGTTTATATCATAGATGTCTTATTGACCCAAAGTAATGATGTCATATATGAAAATATTGGGAATTTTAGTTTGACTGCTTTTCGGAATCTAGAACCTTCTTTTGTTAAAATTAAATACACGTTGAGTCATTTCTCGGAATAAAGCAGTCTCTATGGTAGAACAAATCATGGGTTTATTCTAAGGCTTACTTTCTGGTGACAATCAGGATGAAGTGAATTAATTTTGAAATAAAAATGGGGGGGGGGCAGGGGAATCAATGATTTGTGTATTTGGGATCAAAGATGTACATGTAGGCTATGCAATTGAATGATGTTCCCAAATTTTCTGTCCCCTCTGACTGTAGCAACAACATCAAAGCTGAGTACCTATATAAACTAAGTGAATAAGGTGAATATGTGCATATTTCCATTTGCTGCCTGAATAGTAAAAACTTGGGAAAATATTATAATCATTGCCCATGAAAAAATAAAAATGCTGAAAAAACTGAACACACCTGACAGGAAGCTAAGTGTTAGCAAAATACCCTCTGGGTTCTGGGAGACTTTACCGCGAGTCAATCCAGGTATTTGCATGCAAAGCCTTTCACCACTTGGACTTGAGATTTAACATGTGACAATGATCAAGATACAAGAGGAATAACAGCCTCCCCCCCCCCTCCCCCAACAAAAAGTTAGAATATGAAGGGGGGGGGATGGAAGGAAGGGGTTAAATTATCAAACACCGGTTATTTTCCATTTTTTTTTCCATTTTATAGCTTTTTTATCAAATTTCTAGTGCGTCTAAAAAAAACAATATACTGCCCCCCCCCCTGCCAATGACAAAAAGGGTCATAACTGACATTTGGTGTTTCTGAGATATTAGGGCAAGATGTATTTTGTTCAACACATAAGCCGTATTCAGTTCCTTGTTAAACAAGTGGATGAGAAACAAAAGGACACTTTTTACATTCAATATTTTTTTCTTTGTTCGGCATGTTTTACATGATGTTCTGAGTCCCCTACACTGACTCCCCTATAACTCAATTTTTGAAAGAAATGTTCAAGTTATACGCTCTTTGTCATTTGGGGGGGGGCGGGAGACAGGCATAGTCTCCAGTAAGTGAATCAAGTCTCAAGATTCAGGACCTTGTTTTCATAAAAAGTACCAAATCTTCATCCCTCATCAAAAGCGGAGCATCGGGTATTCATGCCTTCTTTGAGGAACTTCGCATTTTACATTTTATTAACCCATTCATTGAAGAAGCGAGTAAGAGTCTAAGAGATATCTTTGGACGTTGTCTATGAAAAATGCATTTTATATTGGAATCATATCATCTGTAATGGGTTGAATAGTTCATGAGAAATTAATAAGTCCTACTCTAGATGTAACTTAAAGCTTATAAATCAAAAAAAAAATCATTCTGTGATTTCTAAGAAAAATGAACTTCACCCACAGTGTATGAGTAAACTTACTCAGCAATTGCCGCCATTCAGCTATTGTGCTGGGTCTTTCTGTGAGTGTGTGCATGGCAGTCAAGCAGTATTTGATGGAGGGTGGGGGTGATGACCTGGTGGGGTGGGGGTGGGGTTGGTAGGTAGGTCGTTTGGTGTACGGGTGAATGCAGGGGAATCGCAGACAACACAAAGAGAGAGAGAAAAAAAATCCCACAATGCGAGCAAATCCTCACGCAGTGTCTGGTGTTGACATACCTGTCGCACAATAGCAGGAGAAGGTGTGCACACGTACACAATGCAGAAGCTATGGCGAAGAAAAACAAAATATTGCAGCGGTTCAAATCGATGTGGAACTTGGGGTACTGTTAGAAAGGGCGGATGAAAATTCTTCAGTTTTGTACTTTATTTTTTTTCTTCATTGGAAAGGAAAAATATATTGTGCATGAAATTTGGAAGTAAAGGGAAAATAAAAATGTGTCTGTTAGTTTTGCAGTATAATAATTCTTCTGTTGAAAAGGGGGAAAAATATTTGCTTGGAATTTGGAAGTGTGACTTATTTACCAAATGACATCCAGTTTATTAGATAGTCATTCTGGGTACTACATGTATGTGGTATTGTGGTTGCAACTTGCAGGCTTGCAGCCACAGCCCACATGCACATTAAATGTAGGCCTATGTGGATATACATGTAGTATGCAAAAAATTGGTGCAATTACAATTGACAATGTAAATGTAATACTTTTGATAGCCTTGAAAATTCACTTTCCCTGATGCAATGCAAGATTATTTCACTCTTAAAAAGACTGTCATTATCATTATGTACATGTACGCTGCCATTGCTGCGTGATTTAATTTACTGAAGTGTGTGTACCAGGAATCGTCTTGTTTCAATGCAAATTAGATACTGGATTGCGCGAATATACTGGTCTGTCTTGATTAGATTATGCATAGTTAATGTGAATTGTGCATACAAATTTAATTGGATAGCATCATCTATGTAGTTGTGGTTGATGTAGCATGTAAATCACGCCTCACGTGGAGTCACTTGCGAGAGTGGTAGCTTGACTCTGTATGCAATTTTGATACTTAGCTAAAAATAACATTTCTTAATGCATATTATTTTAACATTAATGAATAAATAAAAAATTACTTGTTCAGGACTGAAAACAATTCTTTTTCTTGAATAGAAATAAAATCATTAAGAAATTAGGTATGTGGGTAAACACTTCCTAGACCCCTAAATCCTGAAAAGCACACAACTTGTATTGAAGCATGCCTTCTATAATTACTATTTAACATTTATGAGGTGAAGATAGCAAACAGATGTAAGGGGTTGTACAAGTCTGTAAAGTGCTGAAATCGTTTTTGATACTGTAGGCCTACACCATATATTGTGTGTGCATAATATTTTACAATCTTGCATGTACATGTATGGTGTAGATAGTACTATTTCCAAGAGTGTATTTTCACGATTTTATTGTGTTTTAATGCACTGTGTATGGGTACATCAGGATGTGAAACATGTTGTAAAATTTCTTTAATCATGAAATTCATGGAAGTAAAACCATCACAAAATATTCAGCATATCCAGTATGATACTCACTAACCACATGTTCTGCTTGTTCAATAAAAACTTATTTTGATTTGATTTTAATGCAAATCTCACTAGACATGTTTGAGACATAAACAACCTACTCCTGTAGAAGGGGTATGTTTGCAAAATAAAAGTTCCTGTTTTTTACAGACTACACACATTTGTACGAAGGCATACACAACTCACATACAAAATAGATTTGCCTGACTGCAGTACTAGCCAAAGCGTTGTGAAAATCAATGACAGGGCATGTTCTGTAAGGATGACCTGAAAAATTGCTCAGTATGAGCAAATTGATTTTGCCAGCCGTAGGGGAAAAATTATCCCCTGAACAAGTTCATTCATTCCCAGGAAATTATGCATGTTTCGGTCGTGACCTGGACTGAAGGATCGCCTCTTGACCCCCCCAAAAAAAATCATGGAAGAGCTCAGAGACTGTCCTCCTTCATCAGTTTCACTAGTCTAGTTTCCAGACCCTGCAATTATTTCATTCTTCGGAGTACACTCGCTTGGTTCCAGACCTTACAACTTTTTCTTCCTTGAGATTACACTCACTCTGCACCTGTCCCGTGGTTTGGGAGGTGAATTAAGACACTAGTCTTAGTCAAAGCAATTGACTGATGATACAAGTTTCCTTATCATTAAAGGATGAGTTAATCTAAATGTCTGGAAGCCAGACTACAGTTTTACCATCATCCAGATTCTGCAATAATTTCTAGCATCTTTACAGAGCGGACAAATCAGTTGAAGTTGAAAGTAAGGTCATTTGCCATCAGCAGTGATATATTTTGTAAGTGTAGAAATCAGATCGCCTCTTGAGCTGATAACGTCAGATCCACATCCATGTTAAAGACTGTTTTCAAAACTGTGGAGGTTCAATTAAAAAAAAGAAGAAGTTATATTCTGATTTTTCATCTACATGCTGGGGCTTGGGTGGACAAATAAACACCCTAGAATACAAAACTTTTTATAGTCCTGTATGTTGTCATGTGCAAGATAATGTAAATAAATAAAATCAAATGTGATTTACCTTAGTTCAACACTACAGTCTATAAGGAGAAAATGGGCATGGCAAACTAGTCACAGTCACATACATGTATGCATATTTTTATCACCTTTTTCAATAAGTATTAAATTATTAAGAGATCAAACATTTGATCTAAGTAATTTATCATTAATTTGATGCTTTTTCAAAAGACAGGTCTATGAACAGCAAACCCTCTTAAGTGGCATTACTGAATGATCATTGATATACAATTTTTTCAGAGCTTCATTTTTAGAACCTTATCAGAGATGCTTCTAATAGCATGAAGAATCATGTCACTCAGATTTGTAAAACTGGAAACATTATTGAATGATGCCTTTAAAATATATATGATGGGGATGTTTAGAATATTTCACTGGCTGTATTTGGGTTTGGCTGTGTAAGTTTGTTTGGTAAACATGACAGTTAAAAGCCACCGCAATTGCAATATTTCTTTTTGGAATTGTAAATACTGTAGACTTATTGAAGAATTAGCGGTAATCATCAGAGGAATTGATCAAAATGTCATATTAGATATTTTGTAATGGGAACTGGTTTGTTTTCACATTGATAAGATGCAAGTATTGTACATCTTTGAAATGCGAATTGTATTTTACTTTTGCGAGGTGGATGTTTAATAGTGGATGGCAGTTTGAGGGTACTGACTGACAGTGACAGAGATTCTTGTCTTATCGTAAAATGTCTGATATTACACCTGGCTGTGACCTAAATAAAAGATTGAAGGAAGCTTCACTTGGCTGATAGCTACTAGTTAGATCTTGATGGGAGATTTGAAGAACTTTCAGCAGTGCCATAAATGATTATAAAGCACAATACAATACATTTTATTACAGAAATACTGTAAAAACAACAAAACATTGAAAGGGGGGGGGGGGTGGAGGAGTTGGGGGTACATGTAGCTGCATTGTGAAGGTGAGCTTGTAGCACTGAAAGTTTGAAGGCTTTACCCAGAAGGGCTTGTATGATGGAAATTAGTATAGTAGGCCTACATGTATGTCTGCTCAGGATCTTTTTGGAAAAGTTGAGTCCCAATCCCATACATGTACCAGAGCTGCCAAGTGGTACTGATTTTCAGTAATTTTTACTGAAAGTGGTAGAACTGAAGAATACTGAAAGTTGCATGAAAAATACTGATTTTATCAAATAATTTTTGTATAATTCTATTGCATTTATTTTAGAATTCCTGATTTTGACTCAAAATATGGCAAAATTACTGACTTTAAGCTAAGAAATTACTGAAAGGCTGCTCACAGTTGGCAGCCCTGATAAACTGCGTAGGAGTGCGTAAGTGGCAGTAGACGACTCACATTATTTTGCCTGTGCCCCTAATACTCGTTCTGCAGTGCGAATGCCAGAACATGTACCTTCATTGAATTTTGCTTGCAGCTTACATCCATATGTAGTCAATATGAGTTCTCGTAATACATCATACATGTTCTGTACCTTGCTTGCCGTTGGGGTATATGGTTAGACTGCCTACCGATTGAGGTTGGATACGCAGTGAGCCTGGCGACATATCTCTCTACCCGGGGAGCTCAGACATCGAGGCTCCATCCGGCACATTGCGTAGAATAACGTAAATGGAATCTGCGTCCCACGACAGACTCGTGTTCCAGAGATTATTTTGAGTAGTCATACTAATTTG
>JZLH01S0026055.1:0-13349 GCA_001188425.1 Eucidaris tribuloides | reverse complement strand
AACAAATTCATGACGTATGGATCTCAGACTTTCAACACACCATTTATAAGTACTAAACTACCGTTTGGTATTGATAATGAAGGGAAGTAATGGACTTGCAAATCCCTAACCCAATCTTTAATGTAACAATGCTGCCATGTCTTGTCCGTCTTTTGTTTTCCATTGTCTGTTGCACTTGCAGATAAAATATGAATTTCGCTATCCAAAATGTAGAGCGATAGCTGTTATTGAATGCCAACACATAGAGTATGTTCATGAAAATAAACAAGATTTGAATTTGTCACTTAGATAAATCGATGATCCACATGTCCGCACTGACCCTAAAGTTAAAAAAAAACAAGAAAAGAAAATTGGGGCATTTGGAGTGCAATGTGCATGCACGGTAATTCCATACACTGACCTTTGACCTGAAGATACTCTGCGTCAGATGTGGTTACCTAATTTGACTGTACTTATTATATATGAACTAAACACAATTTTCATTTCCTTTCTTTCCTTTAATTTCTCTTTCCAGGTGTAATCCGCACCACCGAAGTCCTGGACCGTGAGAGCACCTCCCACTACTGGCTGACGGTGTACGCCCAGGACCATGGCTCCATCCCACTACACTCGGTAGTCCAGGTCTACATCGAAGTCCTGGACATCAATGACAACGCCCCCCTCCCGACCCTTCCCGTCTTCAGGGCCACCATCCCTGAGGAGAGCCCGATGGGGGTGTCGGTGGTCACCGTGGAGGCGGTCGACCCGGACACGTCGTCCAATCAGAACCTGACGTTCAGGCTGAAGACTAATGCTGCCCGCAGGTTCTTTGCGATCAACGAATACACAGGTATGTGTTTGGAAAAAAATAATAGCCCTTTGAGTTTTGAAATAATTTTGTAAGAACTATCATTTTGTGTCCTGGTTTTCTTTTCTGTTTCCTGATTGCACAGTACATATATATACTGTAGTTTCTTGCTGTCAATACAGTACTGTTCGTATTAAAATTGCCCGTAATGGTTCGATCGTAAACGGTAATAGATTAGATACATGTAAAGCGCGTGGTTGTAAATTCTAGCATCTTCTTTCAAAGTGAAAAAAAAAGATACCAAGCAATTTGTGGATCAAATATCAAAACCTTTCTGATACCATTGTTGCAAAAGCATACACATGATATTTGAGATTTAGGAAGATCAGGATGGAGGAGTAGTTGTGCATTTTCTTTGTGACAATCATGATGTCAACAGACATAAAAAGAAAACAATTTATTTCTCCCTTCCCACTCATATCTGTCTCAGATGCTAGGTATTCTTGCCACACACAGCAAAGATAAACATCTCCCATATTTCACAAATTGTGTTTATTGTTAACATGCTGATTGCATCCTCCACACACCAAGCCACATGGCTCAACGTTCTGATTCCCAAAACAAATCTGCAGCAAACCCAGCCATACCAGTCAAAACTTTGCTTGAGCAAATAATCAAGCTGTATCCGCCCCCTCATTTGAAAAGAAGATAAATAAAAAAATAAATGTTTTCTTGTTTGATTTATGGCAGTGTTTGTTAGAGATTTATCGTTCATACAGTGTTTGTCAAAAGTCTCAGTTTTTGTTTATGGCGTGAGCTACCTGTGCACCCACACAGTGAAAGTAACTAAGGTTGTAAGAATTTATCAAGAATTTTCTCTGAGTGGTGTTGGTGGGTGGAACATTCCAGACTCGCAGATATCAGAACTTTTATTGAACCATTACCATGTGACTATACCACATGCAGATGTTCTTATTATTTGCTTTAAAAAAAATCGTACCACAAGATGGTTATTGTCCTGTACTGTCTGTTTCAAGTGAAAATGTAGCGCATTTGCTACTTAACCTACTGGCTGCGGGAACCAGATGTGCCGTGTATATTAACTCTATTGGAATTACGGAATCTCGGAATCAACAGCTCAACTTGCTCTCCATGGAAACTTAAAATATTTTAAGTTAAATAAAGTTAAAACAAAATAGCGGTAAAAATATCACAGTTTAAAAGGAGAATACATTAGATCTCAACATCCCCTTAAATATTAAGGTAATAATAATAACAACAGTTGTTCAATGAATTAATAGTTTCATAATGGTATACTTTTACTATTTGGTGATTTTTTTTGGGGGGGGGCGGGGGAGGTCACATGTTGTCCAAATCTAAATGAAGATCAAACATAGCAATAGTGTACTAATTTGTGTACATTATTTTAGACTAGGTCACAAATTAATAGCATTTGTGTCCCTCTTCTGTATTTTTTGTGTACTGTAGGTCTATATTGTTACTGAGTGAATGAATTAGACCCATTGTTCAGCAAATAAATGTATTTGCACATTTACAAAAATACATACAGCTAGACATATTTTTAGATTTTCTTGTATTTGTAAGATAAGGTCCCTCTCAGGAACAGAAATAGTATGAACACACACTCAGGAGCTAGGCCAGCATGCTGGATGTGGCCAGACATATAATATGTTCACATTGCCTGGGGTTGCGCTTACGATAATTGGCATTACCCCCACTTTGGGGTCTGGCTCTAATTACGGGGTCAACTGGCGTAGATGTGAGGTTAAAACGACTTTTGCCCTCTTTATAAGTAGTTTCCACAATTCCGAAAGAGAATTCCACCCTTTGTAACGCTCACTAGAATTACAAACTGTAAATTTTTATTTTGTTGTTGGGGGGGGGGGGCGCATTTTGATTCTTTTTAATCCAACGATAGTAGTTATTTCTTTTGAATAAAGAGGATAATGATGCCCCCTTTTTAACATTCCTAATCTTACTGATCAAAGATTTGTTACAGTATCCTAAAAAAAAAGTGAGTTTCATCAAAGATAACAATAGAAGTATATTCTCTCTGAAGGACGAAAAGCTAATCCCAAATGATTATCACTATAGCTTGATTTTAGTGTTGAATTTCCTCACGTGGGTATTGTGCTGACTAGTTAATATTTTTTGCACGTTTGGGGAATTAAGGATCAAAAAAGTTGAAAAGCTATTAAGTTCTGTACATCCATCCTATTAGCATTAGACATGTGTACAAAAGATTTGTGTGTAAAGAACATGGAAAAACATGTGATCATCCATGGAAAAAAAAAGTATGCACATGTACATGTCGTTGCAGGATTACAAATGTAGGAGCAGATGAATTCTGGAAGCACATACTCTATTTTTATTTTCGGACTATTTTAACTCGAAGGCCAAAGCGTGTTTGCAAACGTGTGTGCAATCGCCACTCACTCTAATTATTGTATTTTTACCATAATTTATGAATGCAAACTAGTATCATGATTGTAAAATCAAATCGCAAAATTCAAATCATGTTGTGGAGGTGTTTTCTATTTATGATTCGCTCAAATTGTGTCTTTGATGTCGTACAAGAATATTCACAGTTTATTTTTCATGAAAAATAAAAATTTAATCTTCAGGGCTCAGATGAATGTGCATAAGATGACATTTCAGTCAATTGGCTTTGTTGAAAGCCCAGAAAATTTCATTCATTTTGTTGCCCAAGCAAAATTTATATTTGCTGAAATAAAACAAAATGCTTGTTACAGATATTGTGTTACTTTGAAATAGCACCTTGTTGAAAGTGTTTTTACAAATTCTAATTAACTGGAATTTACACAAATCTGAATTGGAATTGAAAATATAAGTTTGTAATACTCTCTTGATTTTGGTTTGATAATTTTTAGTAGCCAATTGGGGCGAGTAATATTCATGCTTACAAATTTTTACTTGACTAGAAGCAAAATTTACTTGTCCAGGGCAAGTGCTGGTTGTCTTATCCATATTTTTTAAAAATAAAATCTCTTAATTAGCTCAGATGAATTTACCCAAACTGTCAATGTTGTGTTGTTGATTCACTGAATTCACATTTATTAATGTATGGGAAATCTTCTCTTTAAAAGTCACATTTTAATTCTGAATGAGTAAATGTGTGAGTCATATTTCATCATTCTCCAATTCAAATAAATATATGCCACCATGTCCATGACCTCTATTTTCACCTCCAGTTGACCTTTATTTAGACTTTACAAATTATTTAAAGTAAGACGGCTTACATTGTCTTTCCAGTGGCATAAACTTTTAACTCCCATATTCCATTGGTGCACACGCAATATAAAAAAAAAAGTTCTATCCATTTTGTCTATAGACCTACCACACTAAATGGGAATCCCGCCTTGTGAACTGCCTTTGCATCTAAGGAACAAACCAGCCCAGAGTGATATAAAAATCTCTCTTCAGTTCACAGCATTCATTCGGTTTTCGAAACACAGGAAGTACCCATTGAGAGGAAACTGTTCAGGTGCCACTTATGGCGGTATTGTTTCCGATGGCTTTTGTTGTGAAACATTGTCACTGTGGTTTATTCTCTCTTTTTTTCTCCCTCCTTTTTTTTGTTGATACCTTATCATTCACCTTTCTTGGACTGAAAGGCCCGTTATGTCGAAACTCGCTCTGCATGTAGGGCCGGCCCAGCTAGGCCACCGAGTGTGCTACCGTTTACGTTTTGTTCGGAGGTGTGTGAAACATGGGGTTGACAACTTGTTGTAAATAATGAACGCTTCTGTGCCCCGCTCTGTGTGGAGGCAGATACTGTACAAATGTCAAAATGGAATTGGATGTTTATTGGTCTGACCTTCTTGAATTACGTTGATCGCGACCTGATAGAGGGCAATCCTTGGCCGAAGGAATAGAATCGAGGAGGTCACGCACTGAAGTGAAAGACCATTTGTTTACGAAAAAGCGGAAGAAAGTTATTGTTGGCTAAAAGTTTCAAAGGCTTGTTGGTGACAGCAGTACTCTTAACCCATTGCCTCTGAGATTCCGTAATTTCCATTGAGTTAATACATGGTACATCTGGTTCCTATAGCCATCAGGTTAATTATTCTTAAAATGAATTTGAATGAGAAAATTGACAAGATGACACAAGAAATTATCTGAATGTTTGATCAGAATTGGGGGGGAGGGGGTAGGAGACAGGGTTTAGAGCTGAGAAATTGATAGTTTTATTAATTAACATTTTTTCATTGTCAAATATCATTAACCCTTCATTTGTAAGTCTGCAAATTTGGAGCTTGGTATGTAGTCGGGTGATCCAATCTCAGAAGAGTTGGGGTTAGTGTTAGGGTTAGGTTTAGAGGTAGTGTCAAGGTCAGGGTTAGTGCATGAAATAAATCATCGGAGAAATTGTTGCGGGAGAAAATGTCAGACATTCATAGTCAGAACTTGCTTGTAAACAAGTATTCACCTAACATACTCTCATTCATGTAACACCCCACCCCCGCCAAAGCTTTGCTACAGTAGTTCCTAGACAATTTGAATGCAGCTTCTGAAAGTAAACCCGAAGAATACAAATTATTGATTATGTCTCGATGAAAAGGAAATAATCTGCAAGCGGCTGGAATATCTCGGTGGGACGTCGCCTTGTGTCCGTGAAAGGTGTTTGCAATCTTATCGATTCTTGTTTTCATGGCAGGAAGCCCGGAGTTTTATTTATTTTTTCTTCTGCCCTTTCGTATGCGTGTTGCTAATTCAATGCTTTGCTTAGTTTTCATGTGTGTGATTTGTCTAAGACAGGGCATTTATAGTGCATCAAAATAAAGTGAGTTAAAATTCAATAGTTGTAGAACTTTTTTGTTTTTGAATGAATTTCCTGATTCTTAACTGAAGAAAAGTATGAAGTTGTACTTTCTTATATATGCAGATTCAGAATAGTCAAGACATTGTAAAGTAACTTATCTTTATACAACAGTCTTCTTAACATTTTCGAAGCTTAATCATGTTTATTAGCATTTTAAACTAGTGAAATTAATTATCTTTCTTTTCAGAAGATGGAACAAAATACAATGGCCATGAAGTTTTTAATAATTTGCATGTAGCGTTTCTGCTCCCAGAATTAAAGATTGTGTCAGGGATGTGCAAGTCCATTACTTCCCTTCATTATCAATACCAAACGGTAGTTTAGTACTTACAAATGGTGTGTTGAAAGTCTGAGATCCATACGTCATGAATTTGTTGTTTTATGAGAAAAACTAATAACGACATGTTACCAGAATGTTGTTCTTTCTGTGAGTTTCAATTTTGCTCAAACTGCGAATCGCGGTTACTGTGCACCGTAGCAAGACCAGCGCAGTCCTCTGATTGGTTAACGGCTATCCCCTGCGCGACCTTTGGCTAACGGCTGATCGGACCATTTTGGAACGGCACGTGCACGTTTGACGTCGCAGAGTTTTTTTAAATTGCTCCTGAGCAATTTGAAAAAGGATGAAGTTTAAACGTCCAGATTTTCACCAAAACTCAATATTTTACCCCAAGTCTCTATGAGAGGTGTTTATTTATATTAATCTTCACATTGGACATGATTTCAGCTGATTTGATTCATATAGATGTTTTTTGACGTGCAAATCAATGACACCATCTTTAAACTGTCATTTTGCGTCTGTTTTCTTCCAAACTATTTCACAAAGAAAAGATAAAACTGCAATCTTGGGGAAAAAAGCATCACCTAAGCCTTGCATCAACCTGTGGCATAGGCCTACATTTTAGCTATACACCGAAAAGAAGAGTCTTGGCCAAAGTAAGCTCATTACTGGAAAAATGAAGTCCTGTTTTTCAAATTCTTAATGCAGCATGAGTCTATGAGAGCACAACACACTTACATTCCTCCAATACTTGTGACTGAATAGAAAAAAAAGAATAAAGTAATCAGCCTTGGACGGAAAAAAATATATGAGATCCCGCCGCTCTGTTCGTCACACACAGACCACATCCCGCACAAAAACAGAAGAAAGCACCTTTGACGATTCCTTTCCTCGCTTGATCGGCTTTTCAGACATCCCCATCCGAGTGTGAAAAGTAAAGAAAGCAGGGGAATGGATCAATATCCTTTAAATCTTTTTGTTTACTGCTTAATCCGTGCACCCCCAGTAATCGTCATCTAGTCTGATCCTGCGCTGGCGCTCTTTACTCAAAACAAGTCGTGGGACAAGAGGATAACATCCCCCATTTGTGTGCCTGAGCTTTTCTCCTTTAAAAGAGGGGGGGGGGGGAGATGAGTCGGGTAGGGATTTGTCACCACAAATCTCCCGTCAAATCTTGTAACCTGTAGTCTCGAACATGAGATGGGATAATAGAGAGCCAGCCACAAATCCGGAGGTGAATACCGCAAACAAGAAACCCTCGGTAACGTGTTAAAATACTACACCAGGAACAAGTTTATTTCTGAATGGATTTTTGCCCGGAAGAACAGAAGAGGGTGCCAGCTTGAAATAAACTCAAGTCGACCTCTCATCACTAGAGCAGAAGGTTAACCTTTATTCCGTTCTTGTGTCCCCACCCCAATTTTGTTCCCATAGATGATGCTGTAGTGGTTTAAATCGACTCTTCACTCTGTACTATAACAATAAAAAAAAACTATATCTTTTGAATCATTATTTTCAACTATTTTAGGCATATTTATGGTATAAGTATAAAAATCTTATTGAACTAAATTAACTATAATGTAATATAGAAATGTGTACACTGTACATACATTCCAGTCAAATAATAAGATGTGATTTTAAAAGAAGTAAATTGTCATATTCAGCGTAAAGTTTCAAATCTGTCAAGATCCGGGGGGGGGGGGGGGCGGGGTACTCTGATTTGTTCCGATGGAGATGTGCTGCTGAAATTCAAAAAACCCCACCCATCTTATAACGTCATTTTGGCAGAAAACGTAGGTACCTTCAATTAAGCGTCTTTGTATTAGAAAAATGGACTTTTGTGCACCTTTAGCGAACGAATAGGGTGAAATATGTAAATGTAGTATAACAGTAAAAATTTTCTAAAATCATTATCTCATGCTTAAGATTTTCCCCTAATAACCATACCCCTATGTTTAAGGATTTTTTGCTGAAAAAGTCATCTTATCAGAGCAGGCACACTCCGTATACTTACTACTAGCAAGTAATCCCCCCCCGCCCCCCAACGATAGGATCTCATTTATGCTTTAATATACCTGACTTCTAGAGTTAACAAAAGAAACCAATAGTTTTCATACATTTAATAATCAATACAAACACGCCAAAAATTTTTACTTTAAAAGACTGATGAAGAGAAAAATAGTGCACCATATTGACTTCAAAACTTACCATCTTCAAATTCGTTTATATCAGAGACAATAAATCACCAATTTTGCGTAGATGATGTATGACTCATCAAATTGTTCCAAATCTTACCTTATTATGTCTCATTTCCAGAGCCCACCTTTAATTTGTAAACAGATTATTGCTTTCTTTCATTCATAACAAGCATGTTTTTTAAATAATTGTCAAACCATCTATTAGGGGAACTCTATTCTTACATCATTGTCCACTTTCTAAATTCACCTGTTTGTTTGGAATGTCTAATTTTCTCCATTTCCTGCATTTACCAACCACTTTTAGGGTAAGATGTATAAATGATCCCGCTTCTTGAAGTCCGATCAGAACCCATTCACTTTCTCTCTGACTGTACTCAGGGAAATCTTACAATTTTTTTTTAATGTTGGATTAGAGGAATTAGTGGTGGATTTTAATTTACCATCTAGACATGACAAGTTAAGAGCATGACTCCATTTTCGGTCTGCGTGCCATGGGTTTATCCCGTGTTTTGTCGGATTTCCTTTTGTCCCCAGATCTTTCACAAATTGAGTAAACAACTGGATCATGGGATTTATTTCATGTCTTTTGAATGGATTTGCAAATCAACAGGATGGGAAGGCGGCAGTAAGAGGAGATACATTCGCATTACTGGTTTTTGCTATTATTGGAACAAGACTCGGGTGGATGCTTGAAAGATACATTTCTGCGAATGAAGAGTTTTTAAAGTGGCTTATCTGCTGTTCATGTATCACAAGAACTGTGTTAAGCCTGTTTGTGTGTGTGTGTGTGTTCTTGCACTTCTGCTACATCTTTTCCTGAGTGCAATAATTTTGAAGCCTGCATACAGTGCTTAATTCAAGGGAAAGTGGGAAACCACGATAGTACTAGTAGCATTTATATTCACTGGTAGCCTTTTACTAGAGGTTTAAAGTGGCTGTTTTTCTTGTATCAACGCAGTTGTAAGTGTTCATCAAAATATTCAACACTGCAACTTGTAAAAACTAACATGAAATATCCATTTTATTTTATTTTTTATTTATTTATTTTTCATTTTTTATCTATTTTTTTTCATTTATTTATTTATTTATTACTAGTATTATTATTATTATTATTATTATTATTATTATTTTTATTTTTTTTTGGGGGGGGTTCTTTTTGATAATTCCTCTGTCTAGTGATACTGTTGCTGAAGTATGTGTACATATGCATCCATACTGCTTTTTGAATGAAGATATTGGTGAAGATAATTTTATGTTTCAACTTAGTTTTTATAACGAGCTGATCCAAACAGAACGATTTCTCTCTGTTCATTTAACGTCATAGATTCCTCCATACAAACTTAATCATGGTAAAGAGAAACATATACGGTAGTGATAAGAATTTTAAAGCAAAATTGAGTCTACCACTGCAGGTGGGGGGGGGGTCGGGGAGGAACACCAGTGTTGTATCTGGGGCTGGTCTCTAGGCCAATTTCTGGTGGCCTTGGTCTCGGTCCGAGTCACCTGTACAAACCCAATGGAAAGGTTGTGTTCTGGGGCGGCCTCGGTCTCGGTCCGAGTCACCTGTACAACCCAATGGAAAGGTTGTGTTCTGGGGGGCCTCGGTCTCGGTCTCAGTCCGAGTCACCTGTACAACCCAATGGAAAGGTTGTGTTCTGGGGCGGTCTCGGTCTCGGTCCGAGTCACCTGTACAACCCAATCGAAAGGTTGTGTTCTGGGGCGGCCTCGGTCTCGGGACCTGTGGTGTCAGACACAACATTGAGGGGCCGCCCACACATCCTATGGAAAGCTGCAGAATCCATTCACACGTCAAAGTTAAACAACACCTGTTGGAAGTTCAGTGTCAAAATCAAACGATGCTAATGTAATGATTTACGATAATGGATATTAAGCGCTGGAAATCTTGTGATGTTCGAGTGGAAATCTGAAAACCATTGCCCTTTTTTTTCATCTGTAATCTTTAGTCTGAATTCTAGACTCTGCTTCTGCGATCCAAAGGCCGTCCGCCTTGTGGTTATGGAGACAGTTTTGGTTGATGATTCCAGAATTACAGTCTGGCAGTTAGACTACTTATCATTGATATCCCTGAATGTTCTCAGTCTGTTTTTGGCCATGTCTGCATCAGGTGTTGAATAAAAGCTTTAGGTGTCCGCCACGGTTTGCGTAGTCTGGCTTCCAGACGCAAGAACTTATCCTATTTCCTGCAGAATTTTGGCCTACTACCATCAGTTAATTGTCTTGAACTAAGACTAGTTTTCTGAAGACTAGTTGTTTTTTTTCTGACGCGACTGCGCATGCCGGTGCTTACGCACCGGGTGCGGGTGCTTTGCACCCGCACTGCTACTCGGAGGGAGAATAAGTCGAAGGGTCTGGAACCGAGACTACGGTTTGCGCTGCCAAGCGCAGCACCATGCATCCACTGGGCTTGGCCGAATGCCCGAGAATTGAAACGTTATTATGGCCAAATTGAACTTGCTTCTATTTTTTTTTGTGGGTTTCCCCCTGTGTGAAAATAAACAAAGCGGGTGAAAAGTAACAAGAGGCAAGCCCAGGCACTGAGCTTGTTGTGCTAAACCTCCAAGCTCTTCTTGCGATATTTGAATTTCGACAGTGCAAGGTGACTTTAAAAAGGAAACCTAGTTTTCAAAAAAAAGTATATAAAAACATGTAAGGAACTGTAGCTGCACATGCTGGTTTAATTTCAGTGAAGGTATTGTACTGCATATGTGCATCAGATGTTTTGATGAAAATGCTGCAGAGAATTGCAACATCCCAGTGACCATTTCTACTGGATGGGATTTCGGATGTTTATTGGGTAGGCCTACTTCTTTGTTGTGTCAGTTGTCATTTTGTGAGAATCCTTACCATGAAAGTTCCATCAACTTTTTAATGTACAGGTAATGCCTGTGAAATTATCGTCTGGTATTTGTTAAGTTGTCATATAGGCCTATCTGTGGTATACTTCCTACTTCATCGTTTTGGTCCTAAATTTCAGTGAGTTTGATATCATAATTTGTAGACTCATGAATTACAAAACAAACGACAAAACAAAACTACACACATTGCCATATTTAACAAAAATAGGCTGTTTGTCATGTAACCTTCACCAATTCAAATAAAAACTGAAGCTATTAGAACTTGCGAAAATGAAGAATCAATTGTCATTACTCTTGTACTGTAGTGTGCCTTTTCAAGTAGACATTATGTCCGAAGGCTACAGTTTGTGCAAATTAGAAGGATAACAGAATGAGATGCAACATTTTATTAGCCATTAGTTTTTAGAGGAGTAATGTGACTTTTGTCCGTTGGTTGCCTCAGGCAGTCTGAGAGATAGATGTGCATCACTTCACGGTCACGGGGCAAAGTTAATGATTTAATTGATCTTGTACGATATTCAGTGTCTTTTGTTTTTCACATTGGCAGCTACAGTATTCCGCGGAGCATTGCAAGAATCATTAATGTAGCTCAGCATTGTCTTTGCATGCTTGATGCATACCAGTAGTAGTCGGTTACATTCGGTTACATTCATGCCATGGCATTCCAGAGAGTACATTCTGCAAGTGTAGAAGCGAAGGAAGTTATGTCACAAAATGAATTCATGTGGTTATCAAATCTTGTCGCTCACTGACAAGATGTAGGGTGTTTATGAAACGGTGAGATTCATGGCTGTATGGCATGTTACATTGAAGGAAGGGGAAGGGAGGGGGGAAGAATACCTGCATTGAAGTACCTTTCTACATGTCCCTCTTTTATCCTGTCACCAGTTATCTATAAACCTACATTAGCTAGCTCCAATCTCCCAGAGTATTTGTATCCATTTTTTTTTTCAGTCCACCCAAAAGTTGTACATGATTGGTAAATTTATATTTTATTCCATTTTTTGTTCAATTAACAAAATATCTTTTCAACACATTAGCACGAATATATCATAACATCCATTGAATACATTATCACATGAATAACACTTCTTAATGTCATAGAAATGTTGGGTTTGTATATAAATCGCATATCCAGCCATAACCAGATTGATGTCGATTCTGATATAGCCAGATAGAAACAAGGTCAGACTCTATAGACTTGTCATCTGGAATAGTAATCACAAAGTAGAACTTGCATCCAGGTTTGGTGTGATTACTTCATCTTCCTTCGTGATTACAGCCAAACAAACTTGCCCCCGAAAGGTCTCGTTAGCTATCAGAATGAGGCCAGAAAGCGGAAATCAGAAGTGGTCGTATGATGAATGCATTTTCGCAAAAATATGAAAGGTTTTTCATTATTCCACACTTGTGACGAAGATGTAGAGGAGATAAGCAATACTGGGAAAGTTGCTAATATAGGATCGGTGTTCATATACGGTCTGCACACATCAGTTGAAGTACAGTGTCGGATATTTGGTAACATGAACGTTTGTCATTCCTTCACAATCATACCTTGATACACAGAGAAGAATAATAACTGAGAAATTGCTATAAATGAAGTACATACATGTACATGTACTTTTCTGTAATCATTATACATATATGTATGTACAATGTATCTGTGATTTGCAGTAGAAATACTAGAACAAGTTCAAATACATCCATTTGTTAAATCATACTTCAGTTCCATATGATAAGGTACAATTGATCCTGTTTTTTATGTAATGTCATATTTTGCAAAAACATATTTAGTTCAAACATTAATCTGTGAAAATTGCATATTTCTCTGAAGAGACCCTTGTAAATTCTGGTACAATCAATCCTGTTTTTCTGTAGTAGCATATTATTTTACAAAACATATAAGCAGCTCAAACTTTAATCCGTGAAAATCCCATGTTTCTCTGAAGAGAACCAAGTACAATCTGGTACAATCAATCCTGTTTTTATGTAATATATTTTACAAAATCATATAAACAGCTTAAACATTCATCCGGGAAAATTCCATATTTCTCTGAAGGGACCCAAGTGGCTGTACAAATAGCTGAACAGCATAACCCTGTGAATCATTTGGGGGGAGGGGCGGGGCGGGCGATCGAGAGAGGAGAGGTTAAAGAAAAGTGCAAAGTTGTGGGTCTTTTCTCTTTTGGCACGTGTTGGAATTTTGTGTGCTTTTTTGAGGTGAAGGTGAAGGGCGGACTGCAGTAATCCTGACATTTGTAATGATTTAGAAATTGGAAGGATACTTTATTATAACAACTCGCAGCTGTCTTTGCTTTGTTGGTTGGGGTTACTGAATCTAGAT
>JZLH01S0026050.1:2316-21894 GCA_001188425.1 Eucidaris tribuloides | reverse complement strand
TAAGTGGATGTCTCCTTCTTGCAAAATATAAACAAACTACTAGTAATCAACATCCACCATCAGTCTCTTAATACTGTAACTGAAACAAAATATTGGGATTGCAAAATGTGAATCACATGTCTACTCATTGGAAAAAAGTGAAAACAGTAAAATGCACATGCTTTGTACATTCAAATGTTTTGGCCTACCTATCATTGATCTGATAACTATTTATACTGGATATATACACCCAATGCTCGAGTATGCATCACAAGTTTGCACCAAGGCCTGACTCAAAACATAAAAGCACACCTTGAGAGAATTCAGAAACATACATTGCAAATTAAATATCAAAAAGACTACACAACATACAATGCCATGTCATTCTTGCCCTCACAAAATTGGATACGGTGGATAAACAAAGAAATGACCCGTTACTCTCATTTTTTAAAAATACTTTTGCTTCTACTGATCAATTTTAAGACTTTCTTCCCAAAAAGAGTGCCCAAAGAACCTTGACAAAACTGTGAAAATCCCCCAAATCCGGTGCAAAACTGCAAAGCTGCAAAGTAGTCCATTACTGCATTTAATTGATCTGTACAATACAAATCAATTCATTGTTTCTTGTACATATAAAATGCATACGTTTGAACTGAGCAATGCTTTGTTTAATGATATATTTTACTTGATTTACTTGATGCAACATTTACATTGGACTTTTAATCAAATTACATGCAATACATGTATAACATAACTGTTACTATTTGTATTCTCACATTTCCAGACTTGAGTTATTTTCATTATATTCCATGTTTATATGTATACCGCCACCACTTTGCTTCCTCTCTTCCTCCTCCTCTTCCTCCTCCTCCTCCTCCTTCTCCCCCTCCTCCTCCTCTTCCTCCTCCTCCTCCTCCTCCTTCTCCCCCTCCTCCTCCTCCTGTTTCTGGCAGGGCCTACATACATAAATACATGTGAACTACATAATGTTTTGTTTTACAACATAAGTTACCTGATACATTTGTATTGGACTTTGTAATCAATTGTGACCGCTCATGTCAAAAGGAGCCACAAGTCACAACGGAACATGTCAAATTTATCAAAAACAATAGTTTTACTGAAATCAAATCTTCAAAGTGTTCATAATATCCTGTAAAAGATTCAGACAAAATATTCATGGGAAAAGGATAACATTTACATGTTTTTTAGAGCTTTATATTCAACCTTTACGAAAAAAAATATAGGCAGTGCTCTTAGCAACACGAGATGGGTGCGTATTGGTTGAGCTGTGTCACATGACTTATCGTGATTGACTTTATTTCATTTTTTATTCTGACCCCGCAAGCTAACAAGCAATCCTTTGAACTAGATTAATTTGCCATAATATTCTCAATTTATTTGCAGTTTTCAATAATTTTTTCAATGCTTTACTCTGTATTCACTTGATTCACAATATTTTGCGGTAATATTTATTGAATCAGCAGCGAACAAATGCTGATTCAATATGAGGAGGAAGTTGCTGCATTAGAGCAGTTGTACTCAAAAGACATGCATGCTTTCATTATCTGCGTAATTTACAATTCCCACTAGTACACTTCCGAGTTTGCAGGCCAAATTTAAACTTTCACAGGAATTCTTTCGTTAGATTAGGTATGCATAAAAAGGTTAGCTTAATCTAGTTGAATAGACACTTAAAACATGTGGGCGTCAGTCGGCATCTGTCATGTCTGTTGGCGAGTTAATTATACGGGGCCCCAATTCCAGCATGTGCTCTGGCCCTCTGGCACAGTTATTCATCAATTGAATAGTGATAAAACAGACAATAAGAAGTCACTGCTTCCCTACGGAATCTCACTTATTTAATCCTGAACTTCATAGATAAGTATGAACAATCGATGTCCAGCCCAATCGTCCGGCATCTGTGGTCACGGTGACAATCCTACCAGATTCATTCAAACTTGGTAAAGCATTTTCTAAAGTCCGAGTAATGCCAACTACACAATTTCAATGCAAACAAACTGTTGCAAGGGAGTTTTTACCATCTTTTTTTTTTCAAATTGTGATTTGCCATTTTGACCAGATGCTGTACTTTGACAGCAGTTTTCATAAACACTAGATTTTTGTTGCACGGTCAAAGCTGCTTGTTTAAAGTAGAATTTCTCCGGGTACAATTAAATATGCAATATACCAAAATAACGCTTGGAATAGGGAGACAGTGAATATGGCAAAAATAACTACCAAAAAATCGACCTGGCTCCTTTTGGCATGACGGGTCACAATTTATGTGCAAAAGTATGCAACTTTTACGATGTGTATTTTTACACTCCCAGACTAGAGTTACTGTGCCTACATTAACACATTTTTCCATTATTTTCCACGTAATGTATTCCACCATTTTTTCTTTTTCTCTTTCTTTTTGCCCTTTCTTCTTCTTCTTCTTCCTCTCCTTCTTGTCTCCTCCTTCTTCCTTCTCCCTCTCTTTTTTGGTCTTCAGTTTCTCTTCCTCTTCCTCCCATGTTTTTCCTTTCTTTTAATTGTCTGCCCCCTTCCCCTTCCCTTCTATGTCTTTCTTTTTCTTCCTTATTTTCTTATTCCTTTTCTGCTTGGTACTTTTTACATGATAAGACACAGTAAGATGCTGGTAAATTATGTACCTGATAATGTACAGTACTTTTTAAAACAATCCAAAATAATCAATCTTTTTATGAGTGACTTTATGTGTAATATAGTAAATGTTTTCTTATATTGTATTATGTGCAATTCAGCAATGACGTGAAATGTCATTCTTCAAATAAACCATGAATTATTATTTTTATTATAGGCAAATTATGAATGTGACTACTGACTAACTCACCGACATCTTTGTTAAATTCACACTTTCAACTTCTCCGAGCATGGACGCCTTCTTGAATCTGAAATTCAAATTTTCAAGTTGAGAGAAATTAATGATTGTAGCACCATATTTTTGCATTGATTGTTAATGTCCTATGGAATTTGTTCTAACTATTATTTTCACTTGAGAATGTTTGTACATGAAGTGACAACTTCCAATATAACTTTAACCCATTGGAGACTAAGGACAAGATACCACAGGCTGGGTTCCATGGAGAATGCAAGTTACATTAAAATTAAATCTTTTCCAGTGGGTTAATGTATTTGAAGTTCATATAACTTAAAGATAGTAATTGGTTTGGGACAAAATATAGATTTTCATTTGTCTTAGAAAGAAGATAATTTGGACATTCTAACCCAACATTACCTTACATCTGTAATATTAACCCTATTTTAACTGGGCTATTTCAGCCAGGTTTTACCGTTGGGGGGTGTCCATTTGACCCCCCCCCCTTCAATCTCGGATGGCCGATTAGTGTGATTGCCGCAAAAATTTGCATGCGCATAGAGCGCGGATGTGAAACTACACCGACTGGTAATAGTATAAATTTTCAAAAAAATAATTGTGTTATATTTTTTATAAGTAATAATTATGCAAATTAAGTGCCATGATATTATGTTTTCGCCTATAACTCACTTACCATTAGAGTATAATACACTTTTTGGTGATAAATATTCCACTCTGACTTTCTCACAATTATCTACCAAAAATTTGCGCGAATTGGAATTAATTGTCTTATGTATTTTATTTTTGTGGATATTTCTTTATGTATATTCTTTGCTTTTCACGACCTTTTGTTTCTATTGTTTTTTTGATGAATTTGTTGGGCGACACTTTTGCAATCATAAACCATCATAAATTATTCATTTCAACCAGTAAAAGCAACAATAATATACAATTTATGATTTTTTGCGAAAACAACATTTCCATTATTTTGTACACAAATCACGTTTTTGAGGATTTTGGGGGGTTGACTGCAGTTAAAAAAGTTGCGCAGCGTTCATAACGGTATTCCGTTTTTGCGAAAATGGTCTCAAAAGTGGCGCAAGAACTTGAAAGTAAAAAGTCAGCGACCGAGCATCAAAAATTATTGCGGCTGGCGGCATGCTCAAGAATATGTCATCGAGGGGGGCGGGTCAAATTGACCGCCTCCCAGTTAATATATGGTTAAATATTTAGTGACTGTTGTCACATAATACAGATACAACAATTTCTTTTAATACATGAGCCAGACATTTCCCAGATCCCAAATTTTGCAGAAGGAAAAACTTGACTCTTCCACTTGATTTACAGTGTATTTGCATGATGCATCAACTCTACCTGGCTTTCTGCTCCTCTCTGTAGCCCAGAAATGCATTGATGACTTTTTGCTGCAAGAAAATAAGAAAGCTGTAAGTGATATTGATATTTAAACACTGAACTACCACACACAGAATAATCAGAGGCAATTACAATTTTTTTATCTAAATCATCGAAACCCATGTAGATTTTCAGTTAAATAGCTGGAATAATGCTATTAGTTGGTCGAACGTGATTTTTCTTTCTATTTGTAAAAGTCTACATATTTATACACAATCATGCCATATGTGTTTTCAAGCCACTTTTAAACTTTTTAAAGTGCATAGGGCTAGAATTGTGAGCTTCAATTTAAAAAAAATTGTCAAAACTTGATTCTGAGCTACAAGTAGTGCGTTCAAATGACAAATAAACACCTAGGAATAACAAAAGTTTGGATAAGTTAGCACCTGCCAATGGCAAGTTCATACATGAATAAACTATAAACTTCTCGGGCGTTTTATTAACTCAGGTGTAGCACACAGTCAAGTCTAATGGGAAGAATGGGCAAGTGAATCTGGTCACACTTACGTTTTCACTTTTTTAAAGCACTAAATAATCATTTTGAAATACAATTTTTTCAGGGCTTCATTTTTAGACCTCATCAAAGACACTGGTAGCATGGGGAATCATGCGGCTCAGATTTTTTTACCTGTGGTAAATGTTAGCCAATACCTTTAATCTGAACTTGTCAACCAGCATTTAAATTCAAAGTTCAAACACTTTACCCCTCATATTCAAAGAGATTTAATTTCACAGTGATACATGCAATTTACGTCTTGCTGGTCACAATAACAATGATGTAATTTGATTACAAAACAGGGAAACATAATCCAACATACAGTAGTTAGTTTCACAGGTAATAATTAAGAGGCAGAAAAACACTTTATTTCATAGAAGCGATCTGGATTAAGAAGATCAACCCTGTACTCAATGAGTATTCTGGTTAAAAAATTGCCTATGCTCCAGTGATTTTAAACTTAATTCAATTGAAATGAAAGCCATCCGACAGCAGTTGAAGACAGCTACCCCTTTTGGAACTTACCGCTTTTTCACCAGCTGTATTTTCGATTAACTGGGAGCCATGTCCAGGATTGCCAACACAAGTAACTTCTACCCCTATTAAAAATTACAAAGAATAAAGAAATCAACATTACATTTAACAATTTCTTTGGCCTTGTAACTCAGAATCCATGGGAAGTATGGCAGTGAAGAGCGATTTTGCTCTGGCAAGTTAAAAAGTCATGCTCGTTCAAGAAAGAATAAGAGTCATTTTTCAAAAAGAAATCACGCTCACAATTTCAGCCCTGCACTATGTGCAGCAGCACTAGCAGCTTCGTGTAGCT
The DNA here is from genome assembly GCA_001188425.1 of Eucidaris tribuloides. Lineage (NCBI taxonomy): Eukaryota > Metazoa > Echinodermata > Echinoidea > Cidaroida > Cidaridae > Eucidaris > Eucidaris tribuloides. Next base: position 16,341 of record JZLH01S0026050.1, on the reverse strand, counting down.
TCTAGTACTAGTAGTGTGGTTTCATCACTGCATCCTTGTGAACAAGCAACACGTCCTTATCTTTCTCACCGCTATTTCGAACAGACACATACTATGTCCATGGTATTTTGCCACAAAAATGGTATTGTTTTGAAAATGAGCTATGGTCGCACACGTATTGCTTGTTCACGTATTGGATTCTTTGGGGTTATCATCTTTCTTGCAATATAGTTCTTGGATTAAAAGGGAAATCAACTGTGTCTTTTGCAGTCACTTTGCTTTATTATGATGCCTAATCTTAGCAAAGTGTTGAATAGATCTTGACAAATATAATATTTCTTTAATTTAAACCCATTGGTAATGTGTCTTTAGTAGATTTGGGTTTCATTTACTTTCATATGTTACTGCAACAACTTTACATGAATTATTACTCGTCAAAAGCTAATTCCAGAAATAACAAAATATAGGTATTTACACAACAAAATACAAAACAAAATATCAATATTTTTTGTAACCAGTCATCAACTAATCAAAGTAAAATATTTGTACCCACTAACTAATGAAATAATTAAAGCAGCATTGTGGGAGTCTAAAAGCAAAGATTTTAATAAAAGTTACCCCAGCAAAACACTTGAAGTATAATTGAGTTGAAAATGTCTTGTTGAAGAAAGTATACCAGTTTTGTTATGACAAGTTACATCTTGATACATTGCCAGCTAATTATTCATGATAAGTAAGGATTGACATATACCCATTCATGTTAAAGCCAAGGTAAAGTTTTGGTAAATGGTAAAATATGGAATCCTTTGTGCAATTTTTCCTTAAAGGTACACCAATATGATCTATCAATGCCCTGAAACTCTCCCATTTTTGAGAAATTACTCATATATGAAATGTTGGGTCAGGTAGGTGGGGGGGGGGAGACCCCCGACATTTCCCACAGGTAATGTACATACCGCCAGATGCTCTCCTGTGATTTAAACATCATAATTTGACACTATAAACAGTTTTCAGTAGGTTTTATGTAGTTTTCTGATGTATGGGATGACAATAGAATACTTCATGAAAGATTGACACAAATTTTGTCTGATGGACCAAAACTATACATGTGCTTTAATATTTTTCACTCAATCAAATGCTGGAATGTCACATAATGTCTAATTCTGCTGAATGTAGTATTGTGTCCAGCACATATTATACTAGTTGGTTAAATTCTGAAGTGTCTAACTGAAAAGAGCCATTAACAAACAGTGTTACATAATCCAAAAATCACAATGGGCGAAACCACATCATACGGGACATCTGCAGAGTGAAGCTTTACAAATGTCCCCAACAGCACATGGAATCTCCCCAATGTCAAAGGTTATGCATTGTGTCAAGTAGAATGTAAAGACGTACAAATAAATATCTGGTAGCTTTGTATCATTCATACTGATTTTGAGTGCATAATATGCAAAGTAATAATGCAGGTGTGTTGAAATCTATTCATTTTGAGGATAGCGGGTGGGATTCATAGCTCTGCCACAGTGAAAGGAATTATAAAGCGTGTCTAGGACGCTGGTTTCGGCTTACTGATCATGAATAATGGTTATTTCAATGTGTACCTATGTTTGTCACCAATTTCACAAATAATAGCACGGCATTGCTTTATATATTAATGTATAGAATACAGAACTGTTTTCACAGTGAAGTTAACCATGACTGCACACAGGTATTCAGACGAGAAGAACATTTACCGACATTTTACAGTAGGATATTTCTAGTATTATGTAGAAAGAATTTTTCTCCAAATCTGAGGGGGTTCACAACCCACTTTAGATTGATAAAAATACTGGTAACAATAATGTTTAGACAGTGGAAGATGCTTAAACTAAAAACTCTATTGGCTATATTACATATGTCACATTCATAGGTTTGATAAAGAATTAAGATTAAGATACTACTTACACCATGTGGCTCTCTCTCCATGGAACAGTGTGAACTTCTCCGTAGGGTTTGCTAGACCTGGCAAATTAAAAAAAAATATATATCAACCACATTTAATGGTGATGCCTAAAATGTTTCCATTGAGAAACTAATCTACACAAAATTTTTATGACCAAAGTTAAAGGTAATTTATTAGTAAAAAAAAATGATTTACTAGATCTTGTCCTACACATAATTTTACAGCCAAGAGGATAGTTGCAATTGAAAAACACCTTTACTACCAAATCCTAAGCTGGTAGGCTGTGATTAACGTTCTCATGATAAAGAAACCAAATTCATAGTTACTTTTCGACAGAATTTTACTCATTGTCAGAACCCCAATTTTGAAGCAAAGAAACCACTGCATACACACCATATATTTTGTGTACAGTTGTGTTTTGCAAATTTACACTTCTAAATAAGTTCATGAGTAGCTAAATTTCTGGTCTATCCAGGACAATACAACTGCAACTGTGTGCATAATTCTGTGTTGTTATTTCATGTTGGGGACATATTCATGATATTTCCAAGTACACTGTATATATCAACTCACTTACCTTCATCCAATCCAAACCCGATGTTCAGCTTCTTGAACTCAGGCATTTCAACAAACTTCTTCATGCCGAGAAACCCACCAATCTCTTCATCTGTCAATTCAATGAAAATTCTTTGTCATGAAATTAGCTTTTAATGTTAATTGTTTAATTACAAGCTAATAAAAGATGCTAAGTGGTACCTACAAAGATTTTGTTTTCATCTATCATAGACATACAACCTTTGATACTGAAGTGCACAGAATAGTAATCTACAGACAGTGTTGGAGGTCTCAAGACCGGTCTCGAGACCAGTATGCTCTCTCTTGGTCTTGGTCTCGCACTCTCTGGTCTTGGTCTCGAACCTTCTGGTCTCGGATTTTTTGGCCGAGACCAGCTACTAAAATGATTTTACATTAAAATCTTTATTGTTGCACGTGTACAAACTGCAATTTTGCAGCACGTATACGGCGTTCAAACATGCAGTGTGCGTTCAAACATAGTTTTAACACAAATCTTCTTCACATACGGACCGGCAATGGTGGGTTCTCTGACACAATATATTCCGGTTGTTCCTCTTATAATTGAACATGGAGGTAGACGTGGTAGAGAACAAAAGAAGAAGTATGGAAGGAACATACAAACTGAGAAAAAAATGGAAGAAAGAGTAACAAAGACGGAAAGAAAGAAAAAAGGAGAGATTGGAAGAACAGAAAGTCAAACGAAAGAAAGAAAACAAGAAAGGAAAAAAAGAAAGAAGACTGAAAACTAAAGAAAAACAGAAAAAGAAGATTGACATCAAGAAAGTAGGAAAGGAAATTTAAAACAGAGGGAAGGAAAAAAGACATCAAGAATGAAAGAAGAGAAAGAAGAAAGATAAAAAGAGGGAAGGAAAGAAAGAGAAACAAAAAGCAAGAGAAAAAGAAAGGATAAGATGAAGAAAAAGAGAAAGGAAGGAAGGCATGGAAAATGGTAGAAAGAAAGAAAATGAATGAAAATATAAAAGAGTAAAGAATAAATAAAAGATAGACAAATAAATGAAGTAAGAAAGGAAAAAGCTAGAATAAAAGCAAAAAGAAGAAAAATGAAAGATTGCAAATAGAAAGGAATAACACAAGAAAAGAAAGAGAATGAATGAAAGGTAGACCAAAGTAAGAAAAGGGAGAAAGATAGAACATAAGGAAATAAGAATAAAAGATATTAAGAATGAATGGAAAAAGGGAAGAAAGAACGACAGAAAGGAAGGAAAAATGAATTTGATGAAAAATGAAGAAGAGAAAAAGGAGAAAGAAAGATAGAGATAGAAAAAATAAGCAAGATGAGAGAAAAAGAAAGGATAAAGTGAAGAAAAGGAGAAAAGAAAGAACGACATGGCAAAGAAGCAGAAAGAAAGAGAAACAAAAAAGAATAAAAGAATAAAGAATCAACAAAGGATTAAAAAAATTAAAGAAAAGGGGTAGTATGAAAGGAAAAAGACTTCATGAAAGAAATACAAATAGAAAGGAATAAAACAAAAAAGAATGAATGAAAAAAGTAAAAAAAGGAAGAAAGATAGAAATGTAGGGAAATAACAAGAAAATCAAGAATGAATGAAGAAAAATGAAAGAAAGAAGATTATTAACAAAACGTAAGTTTCTTTATCTAATCTGTATTTCAGTAGTTCAGGCAAATGCACTCATGGTGAAAAGTATTCTTTTCAATTTAAACTTGTTTCTCAGTCCTTGATGCAATTTGTAGAGCTGTTTCATATTGACTCATAGTCGTAGGCCTATTTTGCGTTAAACTTTAGGTACTGAGGCATTTTACATGTAAGTGACAAATGAAACAATGAAAATATAATTCGCAATGTTCTTCATAAACTTTAATTTTATTAATAAATTTGTAAAAATCCTATTACAGACTGATTGCAATGTTTAAGCAGTAGGCAGTTAATGTTGAGTAACAAAGTTGCATTATCCTCAAAACATGCATAGTGTCAATTGAAACGCTGGTCTTGGGTCTTGGTCTTGATCTCGGAAAGTGCTGGTCTTGGTCTCGGACTTCTGGTCTTGGTCTCGGACCTCTTTTTCTTGGTGTTGATCTTAGTCTCGGGATGTCTGGTCTTGGTCTCGGATGGCCTGGTCTTGACTACAACATTGATGTATGACCCTCAAAACTGTAAACTGTCATCCTTCAAAACTAATCAACTAAATTTTTGGTGTCATAATCATACTTCACTATTATTGCAGTAACAAAATTTATGATGGGATGGCTGGATGGGTCCCACATACTTTAAGTAAATTTGGTACAGTGATATAAAAGAGTAACATTATGGCTTGTGAAGTACATTTTATTTAGCCCTTTAATACTGAACTAATACAATCACAATTCACAAAGGGTACATATAAAGTACAGTACATGTAGTTATTAAAACCATTCCGATAATGTCAAATGTGGCCATTTACCTGGGACGAAAGACATGTGGATGGTGCGCAGCAATCGTTTTCCACTTGCTATCATTCTGCGGATTGCTTCAATGTATCTGTAACAAAGGTACAAACCCAAATCAAAATTGATTGTGATAACGTCAGATAAGCATGTATAAATTTAGACAGTATTTCTTTAATCAAACTAAGAATAGTAACTCTGAAACTGTAGGAATAATTTGTCTGAGTGACATTATTCAACAATTTCGCTCCTTTGAGTCTACTATTTACCTTGTAAAGCATCAATTTAATTAATTTCATTTAAACTAACAGTTTGGATTGAAAATAATTTTGGATCATGATTATGCAATGTAAAACCTACATGTACATGAAATATTCAAAGGTTTATTCTATATGGTGGTGAGAGATAAGTCTTATTTTGTTTTTAATTAAACATAAATGTATTATATTCTTATATTTATTATAATTATTATAATCTTGCTCAAAAGTATTGCTTTAGGATATATATTGTAACCAATTGCTTTTGTCACTCTTCCCTTTTTTAATTGTCAAACTTTGCTGTCTGAAATATCTGACAGTGTTTGAATGGACAAATAAACACCCCAGAACACAACACTTTGGACAGTTATGCAGTCATTATCAAACTTTGTACAGGTAAAAATCGACACATGAATTGTTCTCATCTGATGAAAATACTGCAATACACAAGTCTATGGGGGAAAGTAGAATGGTCCCTCAATGATTTTCACTTTGTAAAAGCACTTTATGATCGTTTTGAACCGCAATTTTTCAGGGGTTCATTTTTAGACCTTATAACAAACACTGGTAGAACGGTGAATCATGTACTTCTGATTTTTTTAAATTGGAAAGATTGTCATACCATAGACCATCAAAACCAAAATAACAAGAAATAAAACATTTTGTCTGCAGTACAGGTTATGAGCTACAAAATTTACTTTTACCAAGCTCTAATGTAACAGTGGCTATATGTTGGAAAATGTTATTTACCAATTCTTCCATCCTTACTACTATTATTATATTTACAAATTGTTGTGCATATGTTTACAGTTTATTACAACTATCGGCTGAAATGATTTACTTTGGAAAAGTTCAATAATTCATCTAATTTCGGTGGCATTGGGCACTCATGATAGCCATTTACATTTACAATTGATAAACATTTTCAACAGTGTTAAATTCAAGAAGACAATATAAGAAGAATAGCTCAAATTAACAGGACACTAACATTAAAGAGATAAGAAGAATCTAACTTACTGAATGCCCACACACTTCATGTCCTGCCACACCAACAAAGATATGAAATTTCAAAGAGACAAGAATAGACTGCATGAACAAAACAATATACAAACATATAGAAAGGAAATTTTCAAATAAATAATATCCAAATACAATTTCAAAACAACTGGCAATTGAAGTCAGGTCACTTAGCTGGAGTTGCAAATGGTCAAAAACTTTCAATGGGGAATTTTCAACTTTTCAGAAAACAACATTCAGTTTTAATTAAAGCGGGAAATTGTGCATTTTTTTCATTTGAAAGATAACAAAACATGATAAAGTTTTACAACACAAATTCATACAAATTTTAAAAGCAAAGCAAACATATTATGCTAATAAGTGTAAATGAATTTTAAATCTCACCTGAGTTCCTCTGGCAACTATGTCACCATTTTCCATTTTCTTGGCTTCCCATGGATCACACATCCAATGTTCCTGTGTACACAGGTTGACATTGACAGAAAATGAAGAATATTGTATTGCATTTGTATTTATTTCCGTTCAAAATCAAATACAACACTTACATACATGTATATGAGAAGAAAAAAAATGTTACTAAACCTACCAACCACAATAATGGTAATCAAACGGCTGGTTGACCGTACTTCAGCTGGGCCTTCCTGACACCCCTGTTCTCCCTAAAGGGACCAGATACTTAAAGATATGATACAGTCACATTGTATAACAGGTTACAAAACACTTCTTTGTGCCACAAATAGTGCTGTTTCAATTTGTGCTGTGGGAATAAATATTGAGATAGTACTTAAATTTCTTATTACACTCTTATGGTACTGATGCCTCACCAAATTACTTGTGAAACTGTAAGTCTCAGATATTTATTACAGATTTTTTTGCGAAATGAGAATTTTGTACACATTTCTGGATATGGATTGATTTCAAATAATAGTTTCACAAAATTTAGTATTGTAAATTCAGAAAGCTTTAAAGGTTAGTGACATGATTGGGAACACTTGAAAATGCCTCAAGAACCAAATTAGTTGAAATGTAAACCAACTTTACATCAGCTGGAATGATTTGTCTTTAATTTGTTTACTTAAGGAGAATCAAGCATGAACATTAATTCTATCGGGGCACGATAAAAATAGGACCCATAGAGAGCCACACAACAGGTTTGCCTGCCACGAGGGATATTGACATTAGTTAGTTTAGAATGAGTCTACATTTGACTACAAGATTTTCACAGGAAAATCCTTGCATAGTTTACTTGATTCTAAAATAGTTTCAGCCCAAGTTGAGGACTACTCTAATCATGTCATTTACCTTTAATACATGTAAAGGTAAACAACTTTTGCATTTAATATTTTTCTCCATCAAAAATGAGTGAAAAGTTATAACTATTTGAAGTTGACACTGCAATCTAAAAGTTGCTCAATACATTAACAAAGTACCATTTTTGCAGATTTCCCATGGGATATAAACAAAAAGAGGACAAACACCTACGACAACTAGCACGCTGATATTACAAAATAACAAAATAATTTGCACATAAATATTTCTTAAAAAATGACACAGAATACAGTTGTAATTTTATTTAATGAATCAATAAATACTTTATAGGTCAGGGGATTAGCCAGCGAGAGGCCAATGGCTTATTGCTAATCCCTCCACTGTTTCCTTTTGTGTGTGTTTGTCATCCCTGTTTGTTATTCTATACATGTAATAATGACTGTGAATATGCTTTGTTTTGTTCTGTTTTATTTTTATTGGAAATTTTGTGGAAAATAAACTTGAACTAAATTTATTCACCATTTAAGTAATTTATTTTTAATTCATCAATCAATTTGGATGATTCAACTATTATTATTTTTTGGGGGTACTTACAGGGAAGACTGGTACAACATCCATGTGAGAGTTTAGAAGTATACTCTTGAGGCTGGGATCAGTTCCCTCCCAGGTGATGATGACAATGGTTTTACCAGGATGGGACTAAATATGATACACAGAAGTCAAAATAAATACACAAAAATATATATATGATCACATTTGTCTGACCAAGAAACAATATAGATGCCTGCTGCATAAAAATTTTTACAGAGAAAATCTGGTATTTTAACCACAGATCAGTTTTCCTGTGGTAAAATGAATGGTACAATAACATATTTTACCAAAGTTTTATGCAACGGGCCCCAGATAATGCAATGTGGCAGAATGTGCGATTTGTGATTAAACAACACATTTCTTATGAATTTCAAAAGTGGTTATGTAAAGGCATGTGATAATGCGGTCACTCATTGTTATGTTTAGTTTTCACAATCTGACATATGTTCTATTAAACAAAATGAATTTAAAAAGAAAACATACACAAGTATCACATTTTAATAGAGGTCTATGAGTAATTGGTGCCAGTGGACAGATACATGTATGTATTAAGGTCATACTCATTGATTTCAGATAAAACTACAGGCCGTTATAACGAGGAAGTCGGGACCCACAGTTTTTCCTCACTATAGCCAATTGCTCAATATAAATGTGCATGATAAAAACACACACAAATTTATGCATCTGGGACTACATATAAAGTAACAAGATTTCAACCGCTACTGCAGTGTTTTCTCTAGTTTTGCAAATATACATTTACTTCATGAATTGACTAACTAAATAAATCACTGAATTGAAACAGCAGAGCTGAAAATGTATGTGAACGATGATGATTCCAACTTCTCCGTTACCGAAAATGTGTGTTGATCAATATCTTGGAAACATCACTTGCGCTTGCTAGCTGAGGTGGATGCTCACTATAACAGGGCCGATTTCCTTTGTTTTTCTTTATTTTTAGGCTGGGAATTTACCTCGCTATAGCAGATCTTGTTGCACAAGAAGCATAATACACGGAGGTCTATGGAAGAAAAATTGGGACCCGAGAAATGTCCTCATATTAAGCGGGTCTTCGCTATACCCGTGCTCGTTGTAACGGGGTTTGCCTGTACATGCAGTGATGATTACATTCCACCAATGAAGTGCAACAAATGGAATCAACAAGGTGTGGAAAATAAGGCATATTTACTGGTACCAACCTCTGGATGGAAAGTGGGGAAATAAACATCTTTGAAATTATATTACCTTTTATTTTGTAATAAAATGCAGCATAAATGATTTGTATTTTGTGCGTGAAATATACATTCCATAATGTGAGTATATAAGTACCCGGTATACACAAAGGTATCATAGGTAGTACTGTGACTACATGTGTACATAATTACTAAAATTTATTTCAAGCCTATCCAACAAACATTCCTGGTGTGTATGTGTGTTTGTGTTATCTAGCCGACTACATGCATGAATTTAGAAAGTATCTAAAATACTTGATTATCATGACACATTTATTTACTTTCTAATCACAATATTAGTTCATATGAGATCTCAACATTGGGCCTAAAAAATATTGTTGTATTGGCATACCCGCCCGACCCTAAAAATATCCCTGACCCTACGGTTTTTTTTCTTTCTTTGTATTGCTATCGATAATATCGATATCGCATATTGTGCTGACTTTGCGATCGAATTGAAAACCCGGAAGTGTTACGGAGAGAACAGCGATTTTCCTGCCGTATGCGCGGCGTACAACGCACTTCGTGCGCTTCGGTTTGGAGCCTCGCTAGCTATAGGCTCTAGCCGCGCTAACTACATGTAGCTAGCAGTGATTGAGCTGTTAAACGCAACATGGCGTCTTACGCAGTAAAGGTATATGGGCACATTTTGGGCAAAAAAATATTTTCAGTGTCTTCTCAACTTTGTCTTGAATGATATCATTGATGAACTATTGCAAGAAATAGCGGCTTCCGACTTGGCCGATTGTAGGCTTATAGTTCATAAAGTGAAAGCATTGGGCGCTGATAGTGGCCCATTAAAAACAAAAACAAAAACACCACCTGCCCTACCCTATTTTTCAGTGAGCCGTTACTCCAATACAATTTTTTTTTTTAGGCCTTGTGTTGAATATTGGCAATTTTGCAGCTAAATTCTTTAATGCATAAGTACACACCCACCCACCAACCACCCACCAATCCCCCCCCAACCACTCACACACCATCACACACACACACACACACACTCATACGTGTAATCACCTTCAACCGAGGACGTACAATTTTTAATGTGAGCGTATCTGTGAGTGTGTGTTTGTAACGGTAATACCGAGGACACACACGGCAATACTGTGGACACACAAGGCAATTTTTACCTATTAAATGAAGACAAAACTTCTGACAACTGCGGACGTACATGTATACATTACAGTACACAACCTCCAAACGCAGACGTTCTCTATACCCCAGACCTTGCTTACTGGTTGTAATGCCGCATAAGCACCTCAATTACAACAAGATCTAAAAACGTGGACCGTCCCCCCTGGAAGGTACGTCTGCGGTTGTACAGTAAAATTAATCCAAAACGTCCACAGTTGGAGGCGATTACAAACACACACACACAAAACACACACAACCCCCCCCCAACACACACACACACACATACATGCAAAAAGGGACGGGAAAGATGGAAGAAAGCATGACACCATGACGACAGAGATGTACAAACCTCAACACACTGCACTGGAAGCCCGAGTTCTTTAGCCATTCGTTTCAAGAATGCAATTGCTCCATCTGAAATATATAAAAAGAAAAAGGAAGAAAAAAAATTCACAACAAACAACAAACAGAATCCATCATGCAAGGGATACAGTGGACACAGATGAACAACACTACACTTTTCCTTTCACCATTTTTCTTTTATCGGGGGGGGGTTAATCTCAATGACACATTTCTAAACCCTGTACATGTATATTTCCTCTTCTTGAAATAATGTACATAATACTGGACACAGAAAGCTACAGTTAACGGCCTGAAATAATTTAGACCACTAAAACCTACAAATGCCCAAATCTGATGTGCCGTAATTAGTACTGTATGCCATTTAGGGACCATGGTGGGTAGCACATTTGTCCAAGTCAGGAGTGACCCCCTGGCCTGGGCCGGGTGCACAACCAACCTCTCCTGATTGACCAATCTACACTCCGACTCCAAGGCCCCCCCCCCCCACCTGTAGAACTACAGGGAAGCAGAGAGCAAACTACTCCATAGCTCAGCAATTGTTGCGGGACTGTCCCTATCACAATGCGGGTCATCCACAGCGCAAGGCAGAAATCGCACCCACGGCTCATTGATACCAAAGCTTGAACTAGCACGCACGGACACACACGCCCATCAACCAAGCAAAAGTCACCCGAAGGTTGTCCACCAAGATTTCACTGACAGGCAAATGTATCGGTCAGTCAACTTTGCAGCAGATAAAGACAATTCAAACTTTCAAAAGGACATTTACAACACAAAATCAATTTTCCATTTCACGAAATTCATGTCTTGCAGCAAACAGCGGTACGGTCCAAACATCTGCTACCGCGAGCATTCTGATGAAGGCACTGGTCTTCACTACAGATTACTCCCGAGCGTGCCCCCCATCCCCCAATACAAGTATTTATTACATCTATTGCACACTCCTTTTGTGCATTGCAATAGATACTATACAACCCCTTACACCCGTCTGTAGTGTAGTCTCATCTTGGTAAAAATGGTGAGCGTCTCAGTATTGTACTTGATGTGAAACTTAGTGAATTTCGTGGCTGGTAATGATATCAGAAGGTGAATACTTTAAATTTCCATAGCCTTATTAACAAATCATTTGCCTAGCTCCTAAGTTCAACTAAGTTAAAAAATAATCAGTCTTTTGTTAAATATGTGTAAGTGTATGTATATTAATTTTGTTCTTGTGTTCATTCTGACCTGCCATATGTTTGGTATGAAACTGTGGACCTGGGGTTAGATTCACAAAACGGGACCAACTACAATTACTATGGTAACAGGGATCATTAGCTACAGCAGCCATATTTAGGTTTGGTTACGAATCTCGAAACACAAGTTGGGATCATTAGCTCTAAGACGAGCTCTAAATGCTGGGTCTGCTGAGAAGCAGCTCTAATTATTGTTCTCTCCCACGGTTCACCGACAAGATCGCAATGTGCGCATGTGTCAAGCATGAATGTAATTGTTATCGAAGATCATTAATATTTATAGAATGCCTGCTTCACAAATGTATGCGACTACAATGAACATACACCTGTAAATACCTCAGCTTCATGCACAATACGCACGATTAATGATACCTATCCTCCATTGCAGGCGCAATCGAAAATTTCCCCACGTACATCTTGAATTTGAGTTTAATCTTTAAATATACTTAAGTTTGTAATAAAGAACTATTTGCTTTTGTATTATTAGTTAGTTCAAAGAGAAGCTGACATGATTCAACTATTTCAAAGCGATGTACACTCTTTGAAAAAAAATAAAAGTATGAGGTTTAGACTATGAAATCCGGGGTAGATTTTTATTGATTGAGCAGGAAAACATGGAGTATTCATTATTTCAAAATATCACATTTGCTTTGCGGATAATTAGTAAAAATAACGTGTATTTGACCAAATCTTAATCTATGAGATTTTGCTCACATGAAACATTCGAATAATAATGAAAATGGTCGAATGATAACATTCCCACAAAAAACAGGGTCTAGAATTAAGATTACGTTGAACGATAGTTTCCGATACTATCGTTGTTCAAGTTAGAGCTGGAGTTAGAGTTGGAGTCAGTTTCGTGGAGCGTTCGGCCCAAGTTCAACCACAACTCTAAACCAGTATAGGATGGTCCTAGGTCGGTTTCGTGAATCTGCCCCCTGGTCCTCCTTTATGTAGGCCTATACATGTATCTTGAACTTTCAATAAAGTCATGATGAAACAACATGTGTGAAGGCATGGGACAGGGTTCCAAAAAATCTGGCACCTAAAAAGATTTTTTTCTAGACCTCTATGTAAGAAACAAAACAGTTCTGAACCAAACTTTCTTACCTGAAAAAAATCAAGTGGATTTATTCATTAACCCTCTCAAGACCAAAACTCCATGGACTTTGCACATGATTTTCTGAGCTGAGTGTGGTAATGAAAGGGTTATAAAGCTGAAAATATTTCTTATGTCTACTCAAAAATGCAATTTTTGGCCTTGTATAAGAATCGTACACGGAGTCAAGCTACCACTCCCAGGTGTGGCCCGCAACGCCAGACTGGTCTGGGGTACGGATAACCCCCTCCCCGAGGACGTTGCCACAAAGTGGCAGCCCCCCGAAAAAGGTTTCTCTGCATTACGGGAGAGATCAACTTGCATAGCGCATGCGTCAGTGTATAATGTTAGTGTCACGGAAGTACGACTGAAAACACATAAATTTTCCCAGTTATTGCTTTGGACTCTGATCTAAATTTGATTCTTCCGTCCAAAATTATCTTTTCTACAAGCAGACGCATTTTGGCGAGTTTGATTGGTGTTCTTTTGAGGGATCTGGAGTCATCCCATATCAGGAGTTTCATGTCATACCGCTGTATATGGGAAACGTTCGGGTCGGTGCGGCTAGCCTAGGCATGTTCATAATCACCACTCACACACTTGATCAAGTCACCTATCGCAATCACACACCAACACATTTGCATTGTGCAATCATGTTCATTGTTACGTAGGCAATCGCACGTTACAAGCTTATGCATGTCTCAAACAATTTACGACTCAAACCTGGGAGTTTATCTTACCATAGTCAGGATTTGGTTCCACTGTTTTGATTCGCAAATATTCTCTAAAATTGGTGACGGCAGGATCCTCGAGTCTAGGCTTTTTAACATCCATGATTTCTTGATTTTCTTGGCATCAATTTGATATGTTCTCAGACAGACGTACTAGTCGATCTACACACTGTACTACTGTGCGGCGTGCGCA
>JZLH01S0026045.1:4175-17188 GCA_001188425.1 Eucidaris tribuloides | reverse complement strand
AATTGTGTGGGTAATTTTATTGTTGTGGGAAAGAATTTTATAGCAATCTGCAAGTATATTGAATACTTGTTTGATCTCTTCTACACAATGCTGCCTATGTTTAGAAGAAATTTTGGCCAGGTTAGTGTGATTTTGCATCCAGAATATCTTATGGTAAACCAGTCATACATGTACTTCCAATCGAAATTTTTCAATACAGGCGACTCCCATTATAATGAAGTCCTCGGGACCGGCAGGTTTCTTTCGTTGTATCAAAATTTTGATATAACCAAACATTAAAAGTATATAAAAATATAGAGATAATCATTTTGGGACCTGAATTTTTTTCGTTATAACAGGAATTTTGTTATACCGGTGACCGTTTTTGTTATAACGGGAGTGCACTGTATGAAGTCCTTAACATTTGATTTGTAGCTTGTGCACTTTTGTAGTGCATTACCCTTACAATAAGTGTTATAACAATAAAACCTATAACAGTAATTTAGTTTGTTATTATTACAATTTGTTAGTACTGGAACCAGAGGTGGATTTAAGGCCGGCCTCAAGGCCAAATTTTTCTGGCGTAGGCCTTGGCCTCGGACCAAGTCACATGCTATGAGAAAAATATTTTTCCAGCAGCCTCGTGACTCGGAACAGTCGGCTTCAACTCCATCCCTGACAGGAACACCCCTCAGTCACTAAGTCACGAAATTTTTGCGAAATGAGACAAACATGTTTTCTACACATTTGCTGTTATCTATTGATTGGAAATGAATGCCTTCTCAAAATTCACTGTCAATTGAAAATGTTCACAACACTACACAGAAAATGTCCAACTGGGTAAACTTTTTATCTACATCTTTTGTATGCAGTACTGTTTTTCATCATACATCATGTGATAAAAATGTGGTAAGACACATTTTTAATGTGTTGGAAATTATGATGGTAAAGGCATATTACGGTGATGCAGATCAAACTAATTACTTCTGTTTTGAGCAATGCTCATGAAATTTTGCACACATATTACTCTTTGGGCGAAGATGAGCAAGACACATTTTTTAATATGTCAGAAAATGTATTAGCTTGGTAACAGAATATTATGGCAATAAATCAAGGTCTGGGGGGGGGATTAATCACTAGAGTAATATTCCTAGTAATATTTCTAGTGTTATTTTGGGGTACTCATCCCTGTGTCCATTACTTGTTGGAGACCCCTACATTGTACAGGCGACTCCCGTTATAACGAAGTCCTCGGGACCGACAGTTTTCTTTCGTTGTATTGAAATTTCGCTATAACCAAGCATTTAAAGTATATCAAGATATATTGATAATAATTTGGGGACCTGAATTTCTACTTCGTTACAACAGGAATTTTTTTTATAACCGTGTTCCTTATAATGGGAGTGCACTGTAATTTTGACTTATTTGTCAAAACTGAAACATTTCAGTATGTGATTTTCTACACGTTAATAGATAAAATAGGTGTATTTATCAAAGAATCAAACACCAAAGGAGATAAGTTTATTTTCTTCACCATAACTATACACCGACATTAAATCCCAGTCTTCTCGTAATTTTATTTCCCAGATTTGTACCACAAGTTGAAGCCATTGACCTCTTCAATGTTGCATTTGAACAGAAAGCCAAAAGGCCTACTGGAGAAAAGGGGAAGAAGAAACAGAGGTCACCATCAACAGAGCAGTGTGCAAGGTAAATGGATCTGACCCATATTTGGGCACATGTACTTCAGGTAATGATGCTGGGGAGATGTCACTCCTCATCCCACCCCCCCCCCCAAAAAAAAGGAGAATAATTGAAAAAAAAAGAATGACAAAAATGTAAACCATGCTTACGAGAAAAGGGGGGGGGACCCTTAAAAAACATATGGGAATACAACTTAGTAGTCTGACTACAAGACCATTATTATGAACTATCAATGTGAAAACTAAAAATCCTACTGATCAAAGCTTTCTAGGTTCAAATCCTAAGCTGAGTGGCTCCTGCTTGCTTTACAGGGGCAGATTGACTCCACCGTTTTCTTTTTATTTATCTATTTACTTAATTACTTATTGATTGATTGAATAATTTGGTTGTTTGTATGTTTTAATATATGTTCATTTATTTCATGGTTCATTGATCGGACTGTCAGCCAGTCTAGTGCAAAAAATTGTGAGGCTAATCACGTACACAATTTGGGGGCTGTCCAGTTAATATGGGTTTACTTGATCAGTATGATGTATATCAATGGTAAAGTAGTGTCTGCCACATTTTGTTTGTAGAAACATTGAGTGATGTGTTGCCATGGCAACCATACTTCTTTTCTTACTTTTTTTATATATATATATATATATATATATTCTTGTCTTATTGTAGAGAGTGTGCCTACTTGTAAAATAGGCGTATTGGAGGATTTCTGATGAAACTTGCTACATGTACATGTACACAAGATCACCATATGAGTGAAGAGCAGTGAATTTCTAAGCTGTTATTGCCTCTAGTGATAATTCTAGTTGGTAATGATCATTTTGTAGGTCTAGGTGGGAATTTATTGAACTGTTTTTGTTTTGTTTGTTTGTTTCGTTTATTTGTTTCTTCTCTGATAATTCTTTTGTTTTGTTCTTGTATTTGTTTAGTTGTGGTTCTTTTTTTTTTTTTTGGCGGGGGGGGGGGGAGAGGTGGGAGGGCATTGAGAGCAGTACTTGTCCCTGGCAAGAGACCAGCCTATGATTAATTGCCTCCCCCTCCCCCCCCCAAAAAAAAAAGGAAGGGCAGAAATTCTGTATGCATTTGGTGGCTTGATGTACATATGATCCAACTACAGTTTCCAGCAAAGATATTCCGAAGAAAAAGATTTAGAGTTGGAAATCATTGGGTTTCTGTTTTGGGTAAGAGGGAGCCTTCAGGTTGAATTCAGGATTAGGGTAAAGTTCTTGATCAGGGTTCAAGTCCGTTTCAACATCAATATTTAGTGCCGCACAAATTGTCACCAGAGCATACAGTATGTCACACATTCATTCATTTCACTCCTTTAAATTTCTTCTTTGACCAGTATCCATTCATATTTTCTCTTCTGTTATATCCATTTTTTATTCTTCAGGTCAAGTTTTGATGTTCCTGACCGGATCACAGGCAGAGCAGGACTTATTGAACTCCAAAATCTCAACCCAGCAAGGCAGTGGAATTTTGTGGAGGTGAATCAAGGTTTTATCATTTGATTCTGTTAAGTTATAACATTTCTTACCCTTTCAAAGGTAAGTAGCATCATTGGAGGTAGTCCTCAACATGGATATAACTATTCTAGAATCAAATAAACTATGCAGGGATTCTGCTGTAAAAATATCTGTGGTCAAATGTTGACTCATTTTAATAGAAATACCATCAGTATCTGTTGTGACAGGCAAATTTGTTGAGTAGCTTTCTATGGGATCAATTCCTATTGGGGCATGAGCATCATTCAATGCTGATATATTTATGCTTGATTCTCCTTGAGTTAAACAATTTCCAGACAAATTTTTCCAGCTAAGATTTACGTTCCAGATAAAGAATACATTGGTTATGTCCCAACTCATTTGCTTGAGGCATTTTCAAGTGTTCCCAGTCACATCATTAGCCTTTAAGAGTGGGCCTTTTTTGTGGAGTCAGAAGCGCTATGGGGGCTTTCCCTTCCTTTTGTAGTGTCTTGGGTATCACATTGTTCAAAAAATGAAGAAAAATTAAGAATATTACAAATACAGCCTGTATTACTATATTGGAAAAGTTTTTGGTGTGTATTCCTATCTGTAGTCAACAGATAAAAATATCTGTTTCCCCACATTGACACCCAGTAGTTTTGTATCCAGGGTTATAGCTACTGCGGTCGGCGCCGACCGGTAGTAGCCGGCACAAAATGAAGCTGACCGCCACTGAACTGAATTTATTAGTCCTCCGACTGGCACAGAAAAGCTTTAAAATGACTGTAAAATGTTTTAAATCTCTACATAAATCGTGTATTTTGAGCTTTAAACATCCTCACATTTCAGCTGAAGATGTATTTTGTAAAATAAATGCTTCCAAATACTTTCGTTTTATGTGGAAATCCAGGAGCTTCAGGGGCTCCGCCCCCTGGACCCAATTGGGGCCCTTACACGGGCCCCTGGACCCCACGCCGTGACGTTGCACTATGCTCGCTTTGCTCGCTCCGCTTGCATAACTCCTTCCTACAGCCGGCACAGAATTCTTTCTAGCTCTAACCCTGGTTGTATCTGAAGCCACAACTTCCAGGGCCGAGGCCTCCCCAAAATACTGTCTTTCCATAGGGTTTGTACAGATGCCTCGTACGGAGGCCAAGGCTGAGGCCACCAAAAATTGGTCTTAAAGATAGAGTTTGGGATTTGCACGCCAGAAAACATCAGAATGAATGCAAACAGCTCAAATTGTTCACAATGTGAAGATTAGTATAAATAAACACCTATCATAAAACCTTTGGGTAGAATACATATTTTTGTTGAAAATCTGGACCGTTAAACTTGAAATTTTGCAAGTGACGGACACGTTCCATTAGTTCCAAAATTGTCCGATCACCCGTTAGCCAAAGGTTGCGCGGAGTTTAGCTGTTTAACCAATTAGTGTGCTCCGCTGGTTGTGTGAACGTACACGTAACTGTGATCCGCAATTTGAGCAAAATTTAAACTTACGGAAAGAAAAATATTCTGGTAGCATATTGTTATTAGTTTTTTCTCATAAAACAACAAGTTTGTGACATATGGATCTCAAACTTTCAACACACCAGTTGTAAGTACTGAACTACCGTTTGGTAATGACAATAAAGGGAAGTGATGGTCTTGCAAATCCTGAAACCTATCTTTGAAGCTGGCCTCAAATACAACACTGACCACTAGTGGGTTGAAACTACCTTTGGGGGGTGTTGGACTCGGAGGTGTTTCCATTGAGGGGTGAGCTCCAAACATTAAAGTGATAGGCTAGGAAGGATGAGTAAAGGAAAAACATGATGGGTTAGATGCATGGTAAACAATGTTTCAGCTTAGAGTGATAGGCTAACATTGTGGAGCTTCAATTTAAAAAATTGTCAAACTTTGATATCTGAGCTACATAGTAGTCTTCATATGGGCAAATAAACACCCTAGAATAAAAAAAGTTTGGAAAGTTACACTTCCAATGGCAAGTTATGCATGAATAAGCAATTAAAACTCGGGGCGAGTTTAAATAGCGTTGGTGTACACACAGTAAGTCTATGGCAGAAAATGGGCAGGTGAATCCGATCAACTTACGATTTTCACTTTTTTAAAGCACTAAATAATCATTTTGAAATACAATTTTTTCAGGGCGTCATTTTTAGACCTTATCAAAGACAATGGTAGCATGGGGAATCATGTAGCTCAGATTTTTTTAACTGTGGTAAATGTTAGCCAATACCTTTAAAGGGCATTGACATGATAGGGAGAAGTGAAAGATGCCTCAAGGACCAAATACAGCGATGTATATACCAGCTGGAGTGTATCTCCTGATTGAAAAGATTTGTCATAAATTTGTTTACTTATGGAGAAACAAGCAATTAATCTGGAGTCCTGATAGAAATTGAAACCACAAAGCTACTCAACACATTTGCCAGTCACAATGAGTACTGATGGTGATTGTTTAAACCTTACAGCGCCAAAGTGCAAATATACAACTCACAATACACACAATATCCATAGACCTTTAATAATCCTGGCATGTCAAGAGTTAGAAAGTAATTAACATTTGACCATGAAATTTAGACAGCAAAAGCCTTGAAGAGTGTACTTGAGTAGTTTTGTCCCAAAGTAATCACATCTTCCAATCTTGCTATTTACCTTCATTCCTGACTGATCATAAGAAAACCTAATGGAGGTTTTGGCAAGTATCTTAGGGGAGGTACGTGTAAGAGTTTATTAAAGCTAAATTTGATCACCCTTACCATGGCAAATAGATTGCTTTATGTTTACAGGTTAAAATTATCACTCACTAGGATCTTTGCAGTTTTCCCATCATTTCCCAGATATCATGGTTAGTACCACTGTCATAAGGATGTAGTCAAACTTCAGTGGATAAATGGCAAATAATGGGGGCAGGAATTCAATTGGAAGAACCAATTTTGGCATTGGGTTCATTGCTAACTTGTTGACCCCTCCCCTTAATCTGTTTAATGCTTCTGCATGAGCAGTTATTCTTTCAGTGGATGGTTGATAAATTTGACTTGTATTTGGCAACAATATCTCTCATATGTTCATGTAATTATCACTGTCACCACTGTTATCATCACAAGCATCTGCCTTGTACTCAGTCCCCAAACAATGGCTCTTCTTTGTCTTGCTTGTTTTTCCCCGAAATTTGCAGATCGACATCACTTTGGAGGAACTCCAAGAAATGAGGTGAGCCACGATGAAAAGTTTTTATTGGCAGGCGGCTCTTGATTCTCTTCCATCTGCTAAAACTTAGAGGAGAAGCAAAATGTGGTCACGTTTCACCCACATGGTCCTCCCCTGAGGAGAAGAAGCAAAATGAAAACAAGCATTGGAAATTGAAATTAACTCAATCAGAATCTGAAACCAGAATAAAACACCATCTTTCAAAGATAACTTCAGAAAAAAAAACTGGCTTCAGAACTTGAAGCGTGATGATCAGGCTGTTTAGTAAGACATCATCAATAGACCATAATGTCCATAACGCCTACGAAACTTGAATAACTTTGCGACCATTTGCCTGCTTGTCACCAAACTTGGATGGTAGATATCTTACAGGGACCTCAATATTATTTGGGTCAAAGGTCATGTATGTAGGTCAAAGGACAAATGAGGTTAAATGTTAAAATTTACCAAAAAGTTTCTACTGGGGCTGGAAACTTTCTAACCATAAGCCCATTTGTTACCAAACTTGGATGATAGATACCTTTTGTCTTACAGGGACTTCAAATGTATTTGGGAGTCAAAGGTCAGTTGAGGTCAAATGTTAAAATATACCTGCCAATTTTTACTGGAGTTGGTAACTTTTCCACCATTAGCCCATTTGTAACCGAATGTGGATGGTATATGCTGTTTAAGGAGTTCAATGTTATATTGGGGCCAGTGGTCTCAAAAGTGGGTCAAAGTTCAAATGAGGTTAAATGTTATAATAGAACAAGACACATGGCTAATGCCGTGTTTGAGATAATACCCCTCCCCCTTCTCATATAAGCCTGCTTGTAGTAACCTGGAAGGTTTTGTATGTGTGTTTTCATCCAAGTGTATCCATTAATTTTCTCTTGAAGTGAAGTTTCATGGGTGGTCCACCTACCGCAGAACATTGTTGCTAGGACCTGGGTGGTTGTTAGGATTAGTTTGCTATTCTGTGGTTGTTAACAAGGAGTGTGCCATTTTGTAGTTGTTTTGGTTCTGTTGTTTAACGCAACCAGGGCATTGACGCAATGTGATATCTGCCCATTGATCTGAATGTCAAAGTGAAGAAATTTGACAAAGCGCGAATAAACAGCAGAAGTAACTGTGATTCTCGTAAAGGCTTGTTTAACAATATTTCCAGTTTAATAAATCAGAGCTACATAATCCATGCTTTTAGGTCTGAAAAAGGAGCCCTGAAAGCCCTGAAAAAATTGTACTTCAAAGCGATTGTTTAGTATTTAAGAAAGTGAAAATCTAGGAGTAACTGGTTTAAACCCTACCTGTTTCCCCCTTAGGCTTTTGTGTTACATTAACTCTTAACGTGCTATTAACTCTTAACGTGCTATAGGATTTAATCCTCTGTGGACTTTATGTGTATTATTTAGTGCAGATCTCCAACTTCAGCATGTTAAGAGTTAAATAAGTCCACCAGATGTTTTCTGCATGAGTGATATTAATCCATACATATCTTTAAGCATTTTTATTCCAGCACTATCATGTACTGGATATTTTTTTCCCTAAATTGAACCTCCACAAGTTAAGTCTTGATGCTCTACACTTTGACAACACACCACAACCACTATTGCAGTGTTGGGATTATCTACATACCTATAATGTACATAGCTATCTATCTATCTATCTATCTATCTATCTATCTATCTATCTATCTATCTATCTAGCTATCTAGCTATCTATCTATCCTTCTGTCAATCCATCTATATATCTGTCTGGCTGTCTATCCATTTTTCTACATGTATCTATCCATTAATCTACAGTATATATCTATTTATCTGTCCATTTCTATCTGTCTACCTTTCTATCTGTCCCTTTGTCTATTAATGTGTGTATATATCTAGTGAACCATCAATCCATTCTGTATATTTGTTTATCTATCATAAATTATCTGTCAGTAAATTAGCATATTAATCTGTAAAAAGACAATGTGTCTCATAGCATGTGGTACTCATTGGCACAGATCCACGCGGTGTCACCAGTGTGACAGTTTTCATGACTTGTCGAATTGGCAGTGTAGACACAATGGCCCATTTCGGAAATTTACAACAATTGGGCCGTGTGACATTGATGGGGATTATGTTCACGGTTAAACATCTATTGTTTCCCCGAGGGTTTTATCTGTTTAGATAAATGATTTGAGGTGTGATTGACGGATCCACGTAACTTCAAGCATGCTGCAACATCAAATATACTTTTGTGAACATTGTACAAGAGGTGACAATGTGGCATCAGGCATAGCATATGAGCCAATGGTGGGTGGGAGGGGCTTGTACTCATTTGGGGCAACATGTGCTCATTCACATGGAATGGGACTAAGGGAGTTATCAGTGCATGGATGATGTTCTGTTTTTAGCGTGTAGATTAGAAAGGGCAAAATAGCATTATGCAGGGTTGGTGGATTTACATGTAAATCAAGTGGTTAAGATGCAGAATAAATTTGCTGTTCACCTCTGTATTATCAAATTATTGATAATAAATAAGATCAAATGCTTGATCTGAGTCATTAAAAATTATCAGACCAAGCATTTGATCTTATTTATCATTAATCTGATAATACAGAGATTAACAGCAAATTTATTCTGCATCTTAAATTCTCTCTGCAAACCTTACATTCATTAATACAAGTGGTTTAAATTGTTGATTAAAATTATGATTTAAATCAAGGATTTTTTTTCACTCATTGATTTATATCAAATAACAAAGATATGTGTACATATACCGGCTGTGGCTTTCATACACTAACTGCTGAATATTGTAGAGTCTAACTGTAACAGAGATTACTTAGAACTTGACTTCTTCATTGGTATGAGTTTCTGATCTGATAAGTATTGATCCGCAGGTATTCATTTTTCACTAGATGATACACAAATCACTTCTGCTAAAATAGATAAGTGGCTTTGTAAAATTAAAATTCTAAGAGCATCATAACAATACTGTGCCAGAAATTGGAATTTCAACATGCCTAATTTTCACAGAAACTGGTTTTCCAGAGCTGAAGCTTTGTAAGAGGCTTCACATGTATATGAATCTTGACATCATGAATGGGTATAGCTTATTTGCATGATGAGCTCATTTTAAGGAGAGCAAATAAAGAACACAATCTTAAACACCATCTTGTAAATTTTACCACCTCACTCCCTCAGGTCTGAGAGGTTGCGCAACCTCCTGTATCCCCAGCAGACCGTCCTCGATGACAGCATAGGATGTGCCATCTGGTTTGCAGCCAGGGGTCGGGGCAGGCTGACCACGCAATCCCCCTCCTGTGGGGAACCGGAACATGGCCTCTATTGTAGTCCAGCCAAGGTGACAAATATGTGTATCTGGTCTTTGTTCTAATAAAGTGAAAGTGAGAACGTTTGCATGAATGGGGACAGGTGATAGATAAGGGAGGAAGGAAGGAAGATCTCTGAGGTAGCAGATTCATAAAACTGTCAATGAAAGACAGTTTTGCACCCTCCCCCCCCCCCCCCCCGCCAGTGTTTTATATATTGAGGGTGTATGTAGTTATTATTCACTTTAAAAGCAAGGAAGCTGGGATACTGGAAGTACCGCATTGTTTTTAAGGGATGCGTAATATTTTTTTATGTCTTTGTTTTTCTCTTCAATTAATTTCTAACTCATTTCTATTTACTGTAGTTTGTCACCATGAGTGGATTTTTGACAGTCATTATACATCTCTGGCTCCTAAAAAATAAACCGTATGTGTATTTTTTAAAGGCAACAAACTGAAGACATACCTAGAAAATTTCAGATAGAGCTCCTTTTATTTGTCTCAAACTGAGAACTGAATAATGATCTTACTCACTACATAAAGCTTAAAGATTGTGTCATTCATTTGCACGTCAAAAAACACCTAAATGAATGAAATCAGCTGAAATCATATCCAATGTGAAGATTAATATAAATAAACACCTCTCATAGAGACTTGGGGTAAAATATTGAGTTTTGGTGAAAATCTGGACAGTTAAACTTCATCCTTTTTCAAATTACTCAGAAGCAATTTCAAAAAATCCGCGCCGTCAAACGTGCACGTGCCGTTCCAAAATTGTCCGATCAGCCGTTAGCCAAAGGTGGAGCGAGGGTTAGACCAGTTTAACCAATCAGTGCGTACCGTGGTACTTGCCGACGATACACATAAAACCCGCGATTCGCAGTTTGAAGGCAAAATTGAAACTCACGAAAAACAACTATTCTGGTACATGTCGTTATTAGTTTTTCTCAATAAACAAACAAATTCATGATGTATGGATCTCAAACTTTCCAGCACAACCATTTGTACAGTACATAAATATGTTTGGAGTATTATGAAAGAGGAATAATGGACTGCAACATCCTGACACAATCTTTAAAGGGGCAGAGAAATAAAAAAATGCCTTTAAACAAACTGGTTGAAAGATATACCACTCGTGTACAACTAGCTGGAGTGGCAATCCCTAGCTATGAGATTTGTCTTTGAATTTGTTTACTTCAGGAGAATCAAGCATGACAAATATACCGAGCACTTTATTTCTCGTTTGACCCAGAGAAATTAATCGCATAGAAAGCTAAACCACACATATATCGTCTGGCAGCAGACATACTGAATGAAGTTTATTTATTTGAGTCGACTTTATTGAATACAAATTTTCTACAGTGGAAATCTTCATCCACAGTTAACTTGATACATAGAATGAGTTTTACCCCCAAGTGAGGACTACCTCCAATCATGCCATTTAACTCTTAACTTCAGTTAGAATCCAGATACTCGAATTGATTTTGGGATGCATTTAGAAATGTTAAGATGTTTGACACCTTAGTAAGAAAAACCACCAATGTACTGACATATGAAGTACCATACTGATGTTAGGTCGCCGTCACAAAACCTTGTAGTAAACAGGTATTGGCTAACAGTTTACACACAGTTTAAAAAATCTGAGACTACATGATATTCCCAATAGCTACACATTGTCTTTGATAAGCATCTAAAAAATGACGCCTGAAAAAATTGTATTTCCAAAATGATTATTTTAGTGTTAAAAAGTGAAAATGTAAGTGATCGGATTCACCTGCCATTGCTTTTACTCCCAAATGAACTTACTGTGGATATATACACCTATGACATATTTAAACTCGCTCCAAGTTTTAATGGTTTATTTTCATAACTTGCCATTGGCAGTGTAACTTTCGCAAACTTTTTTTATTCTAGGTGTTTATTTGTCCATATGAAAACACTACTATGTAGTTCAGATATCAAAATTTGACAATTTTTAAGTTGAAGCTCCACAATAATTAGCCATATCACTTTAAAGACATACTCATCCGCTTTGAAGAAGATATTCCACTTTTGGAATTTAGTTCAGAAGTAATTCCTTTCCCATCCAAAACGCACATTTGATGTTACCACCTTGCCAGAAAGCCAATCATCGTTTAATGTTCATTTTCTCATTTAAACTCCTGTACTTGTCCTTGTGGCCTGGGTGATTCATTTTTTCACACCTCACGTTTGTACCGGTAATGCAATTATCGTGACATCTTTTGTGTTCCGCAGGGTGCATCCCATCACAGCTGCATGAACATTGATCGCATTTTAGGATAAGAGGACTAATGTGATTATAATACAATAGATACTTCAAGTCAGAAATATTCTCTATCTACCAAGGGACTTGTCATCAATAAGAGCTGTCATAGATTTGATTTGATTTCCCCTTTGCTCTCTAGTCGAACGCCATTCTTTTCTTATGACGTAATCCCCTCCCGATATGTTGGTTAAAAGTTTGTTCTCCACAAAAGCCCCAAAAGCCTGTGAAAAGAAATAGAAAAGAGATTCCCAAAATGTTTGTGGGTAAAAGGGATGACCTAATTTACAGTAACAAAGGAATTTCACAAAATCAGTTGGTGCAAAGTGAGGTGACTCTTCCATTTTGTAGCAGGGGTGTTATTGGAGTGATCACACTGTCATCTTTCAACAAATATATAATAAAGCTGTGTTGATGTTTCTTAAAAAATATCATATGAGTTGAAGTTGAAAATTATGAGTAAATAGTTTACTTTTCCTTGAGGGTGTCTATAGCAAAGTTAAATGGATGCAGAAATTTTGGACATTCTACTAGTGATGTTTCCCATATCTTTTGCTTCATCATCTATAGTCGACATACTAGTCCAGAATAAATTTTGATTTCACATACTTTACATCAAAGTATTTGAAAAAGGTATAATTAGGGCCTATTTTGTTTGTATACAAATTTGGTACCTTGATTGGTAACTTCGACTGGTGGGATGGCCTAGTTGGTTAGTGCGTCCACCTCACATCCGGAAGGTCGTGGGTTAGAGCCCCGGCCGGGGTCATACCAAAGACTTTTTTAAAATGGTACTTTCTGCTTTCTAGCCAGGCGCTCGGCACATTTCTAGAACAGAGAAGGTAATAATAACATTTATGTTATGCAGGGCCCTGGAAGACAGTCTATTGACTGAAGTGGCTACCCTGGGTAAATAAAAATATATATATATTATTATTATAACAATTTGTTGTCGTTTTAAACATTAAGATATATTTGTGTACATATCTTTCCCGATACCAGAGGGAAAAATCTGATACCTACTTATCCCCCAAAAGTTTCATATGTAGTATCAAAACAGCATTTCTGAAAT
>JZLH01S0026024.1:132190-143810 GCA_001188425.1 Eucidaris tribuloides | reverse complement strand
CTTAAATTTTGAAAAACATGAGTGATGGAGAAATAAGAAAGTATAAAGAATAAATACGAAACAGATTTTATAAGGACGAATGATAAAAGATGTTGTAAACTAAACTTGCAGTTCCATAAATGAGAAAGTGGGGGTCCCAATGTAGCTACGCTGTTTATTGCAGAGTTCTGTGTGCATTTCAAGCCTGTTTAAATGAGCACGTGCAAAGTTTTGTAACTAATCGCTGATTACATATTAAAAAAAAAAAGGTGTTAAGATTATCACTTTTTTATTCCATTTGTCGCGTCCTTATTGCCATGTTTAACCTGCATGTTTATCGATTTTTGTCAGGTATTTGGACTAGCAAGGTGATGCTTTCTTACGGTTGTTGCGCTTTAATTCTATTACTTCCCGTAAATCATTTTCTTCAAACCATAAACTCTCTTTGGTATTGACGGCCGGAGCATTTTCTATGCCACTTGATCGTCGAAAGGTCTTTGGAAGCCTACGGCTACAACGGTGCTTTCTTATACTTCGGTGGGATCTGTTTTGCACCGGTTGTTTTGCGGGGTTGCGATTGACCAAGACGTACGACTCAAACCATGTTCATCTGACGATGCGAGAAAAGCGAACGATTACTTTTCTGCTTGAGATGGTGAGCAACAGAGGGACGATCATAGTCAAATCAAAGATACATCAATCAAATAATGTCATCTTCTGAAGAATGCAAGTGGCGTCACCATTTACGTTGCATCTTTCCTTCTACATGAGAAACACAAATCTACACTTTATGGCATTCCTACAATGTTTATTGGAATTTATTATAGTAGCGCCGGACTGCTATTTCTCCTTCCTCACGGCCGAATGGTAGGGATTGGCCGTCTCAGAGCTGTATTCCTGTCTACTTTTGCTGGTGTAAGCTGCCGTATCTTCGGAATGAAGCCATATTTTACTGTTATTCACTTTAAATTCGATACACTTAAAATCTGCGGTTTGTTAGCATGATAAGTGTCATCGTATTTGCATGTATCCATTAGGCACTCCCACCGCTGTTCGAGCCTATATTTTCTTGAGTTTAACAGCTGTTGTCCAGGGATTTCTTTTTCTTTTTTTTTTTCATGATAGGATTCATTTGAACTTGCCTATCATGAAAATCACTGTTTAAGGAATAGAGGAATATCCATCAAGCCATTGCGGTAAGCAGTTGCTTGACGGGGCAGCGCGCTCTCCTTGGTGGTGATAGCGTCTGGCTAGAAGTCTCGGTATGTTCCTTTCATTAACCTTAATTTTTGGTGCAGCGAAGAATGATAAGGCATGAAAGCTTTTTATTGGTACTTGGATGCCTCACCGCTTCCGCGCCTCAACAGCCCCGGGCGCATATTACGCGCGTCTGTTAAACCTTTTTTTCCGAATCCTCTTCTCCCCTGCCAATATCTCTACCCCAAACCCTTACCTTCTTTTTTTATATTCCACATACTAAGAATCTTGCTATAGGATTGCAAATAGCTTGATCATGTGATAAAGCGTTAGTTTTCCAAATCAGATCACTCGGAAGTAAAAGTTCGTTACACTCGATAGATAGTCACATGATAGTTCGAGTGCTAACACACTTTTATTTCGCGCGTACTCAAAATGTTGATAATTGACGCATTAGGACTGTGTGTACTGAAGGAGATCAGCGAAACAAAAAAGTACTAACACCATCTCGGCAGCGCGCGTATTTCGCTGGCGCAAAATACATAACATCAATGTACGCTAACGCGCACGCGCGCGCATCGAAACGTCGACGCCCCTGTGATGCACACCAGGTGTTTGGTCGGGCGCGTATTCCATATTTTCGGCGCCCATATGTTTTTTTCTTTTTTTTTTTTTTTTTTTTTGAGAAATATCAATCCTTTTTTTTTCTATAGGTTAAATAGTTTACCGATTCTGGAATATAAAGCCAAATAATCAACTTTTGGTTTCAGGCCAATGAGACCAAACTATCACTTCCTCCAATTGTTATGGAATAAATTGCCAGCATACCTCCGCTCATCCCGCAACTCTAAGACATTTAAATCCTCACTTAAGTCCCATCTTTCTTCCAAATTGACTTTGTTTTGATTTTGTTTCTGTATGTATTCTCATTTATTTTATTGGTTCATCTTATGTAACATTTCAAGTATTGTAAGTGCTTTAAGATCAAAGTATGGTCGTGTATCGTCATTACCGGACACTTTTTATTTGGATGCAGAATTCCACAATAAACTTGATTGATTTCTTGAAATCATGTTTGCTAATTCATTGAAATGTCTATATTAATATTTCAATTCAAAAGAAAGAAGTCACTTGATTAATCTGTACGAAATTCGGCAGTTAACTACACCCCTTCAAAAATTTTCTTTTATTTGCGGCGCTGAAAATTCGACCTGTATTACGGCACACCGTGTTATGTCTATGGCAAAATGCAAAAGTCCGCTGAGAAGAAAATACACGGAAAACAAATAGCAAAAATGACATTTCTCAAAACAAGCTTGACAGCCATTCACTTTGCTACGACGGCATTAGGAAATTGGCATTATTTCAGGAAAAGGCATGTATTTGTATAATTTGTTATTTTTTCTAAGTTTTTTGTGGTTCTTACGATGGTTCATTCATTTCTTGATCACCCCACTCGACTTCGCACATTCGATACGCCGTAGTCCGCGCGTTAGAACGCTGCGTTCGGTAATACAATAGTGTCTGGTAACTACCATGCGTGGGCAACCTTGCTGAACGCTTATATAAATATTAAGTAAGTATTTGTATTGTAGATATTGTATTCCTCGGCGATCCGAATTTGTATACGCCTATCTTTCCGTCAGCTTCGCTTTCGGAAAGATAGCCTACATCCAGATTCGTTCGGAAATGATAGTTTGTCCCATCAACCTTTTACCAACGTTGATTATTTGCTTACTATTCCCGAAACCCCTTTACCGCAGTCCCCTTATCCCCTCGTATCCCTTCATTATACCTCTACTCTATCCCCACTTTCTCCCCTTTCCCGTACTCCTCCCTATTCCCCGGCACCGCCTCTTTATTCCCTCCTTATTTTCCCTATTATCCCCCTTATTCCCCTTTATTCCCTCTTATTCTCCCCTGCTTATTCCCTCTTATTCCCCCCACCATATTTCCCCTTTATTTCCCTAAGTCCCACGTATTTTCTCATCGTCATTTCCCCTCTTCTTCCCCTCTTTTCCATCATAATACCCCTTCTCCCCATTTCCCCCTAACCCCCTCTTATCCCCCCGTTTATTCTCAATTTAATTCCACTCTTATCCCCATTTATCTCCCCTTTTTTCCCCTTATTTTTCCCTCTTTATTCTCCTATTAATTCTGTGATTCCCCTTGATTTTTCCATTTAATGCCCTTTAATTTCCGCTTATTCTTCCCCTTTGAAATTTCCCTTGTTGATTTTGAGAAAACTAGAGAAAATTATTTCACACGTTTAAGACTTTATGATAACTGAAAATAACTGCAAACCAACTTCTGCCTGTACCAAGCGATTCTTTCACAGGGGCGGCGGAGCGGAACCGGGGGGGGGGGGGCAGAGGGGCAAACTTGCCCCCCAAAAAATTTTGGATAGCAAAAAAATGCCTTTTTTTTTCAAACGAAATGTGCCTTTGTGAAATGACGCATGCCCTTTTTTCAAAAATGAAATGATGTGCCCTCTGTGAAATGACGGCCTTTTTGTAGTCTTACTCCTTTTTGTCGAATTTGTCTTCTTTATATTCATTTTTATTTTACGTTATAGAGCATAGCGCTAAATTATATTCACAAGCATTTTGTGCCTAAAAGTGCATTTAGCGCATCTCCTCTTAATTGCACTCATGTGGTAGCTAAATTAACTAAAAAACAATATCCATGCTACTAGTTTGCCCCATCTCCCCCCCCCATTTTATTGAAGGGCAAATAATGTCTTTTATGCTAAGTTGAATGCTGCCTCTGAATCTTGCGTTTGAACCATACTGAGTCCAGCGAAAACTTTATTTACGCACAATTCGTACTGGAGTGATTTTCTTTTATTTTTGTTATTGTTTTATTCTATGGTTTTTTGCCTTCTGACTGTCTGATCGGGGCACATAACAGAGAAAGAAAAATACTTTGTTCAAAGAAGAGGCGGCCGTACCTTAAAGGGGCATTTTGTCTCTCATCTTATAGAGCCGTTGCGGTTGCCAAAAATTGGGCCCTCTCCAAATTTTTTTTCGTGATTTACATGGGCCCCTATTTTATATGCATCTTCAAGCGATTAAAAAAGTGTTTTTCGTGAGGTAAACTTTCCTCGGTCGCCTTTTCTCTTCAACAAAGAAATCACCTCGTAAGGAGAAAACTGCCCCTTTTTCTTCAGCAGAACTTCAAGTATTCGCAATGTGCATCATGACTTTGTAATTTATAACGAAACTGGTTATCATCTTGCCCTCCACTACGTAGTTGCTCAATTTGCATTCTAATGCGATTCGTTTGATGTTCTTATCTTTTGAACACCTGCCAAAAAATTTCTGAGTTGTTAATTAGCGCCATGAACAGGACCCACAAAACGAGTTTATACAACTTAACATTTTCTCAATTTTTCCAAACCTCTTCGCTCGCCTACGCTCGCTGGCGATGTTAGATATATGTATATTTCATGTTTTTAATGATCAGAAATCCCCTTCAAGAAGGTTTTTGCCTCAAATTACATTTCTCTTGAAGAAACAGCATACTCCAAGCAGAAAGTTGATCTAAACAGATGTTCTTTAATTTTTTTTAAAAAAAAAAATTTACTACAAAAAATCAGTTGCTGTTATAGCGCCAAAATAGACCACAAAGCGAGTTTTACATACTGAAAATTTCAATTTTTTCCAAAACCGCTCGCTCGGTAGATTCATGTATATTTTCATGTTTAAATTGATCAGAAATCCCTTTTCAAAAAAGGTTTTTGCTCAA
This sequence comes from Eucidaris tribuloides, assembly GCA_001188425.1. Classification (NCBI taxonomy): domain Eukaryota; kingdom Metazoa; phylum Echinodermata; class Echinoidea; order Cidaroida; family Cidaridae; genus Eucidaris; species Eucidaris tribuloides. The sequence goes on along the minus strand of JZLH01S0026024.1, from coordinate 138,887 downwards.
GCTTACATTCTATGAAGATAAACAGATACTTCAAGCAGAAAAGTTGATCTAGACATGATGTTCTTTATTCTTTTAAAATACTACCAAAAAAAAAATCAGTGGGTGTTAATTAGCGCCAGAATAGACCACATTGTGAGTTTATTTCTATTTTTTTTCTAATTTTTCTCAAACCGCTTCGCTCGCTACGCTCGCTCGCAGATTATGTTGATAGGCCTATAGATTTCATGTTTCAAATCGCGAACCCATTGTAAAAAAAAAGGGTTGGGTCGAGTAGATTGCCGCTAAAACAGCATCTTTCAAGCAAACACTAATCTGATGCGTGAAAATATCTGCTTGCCGGCGCATGCCCCTTTTGACATAGTAAAAGTGCCCTTTTTGGCTTTGCCCCCCCCCCCCGCCAACGAAAATACGTTCCGCCGCCCCTATCTGTTCATCAATGTTAAAAAGAAATCAATAAAAAATTGGCTACTTGCCAGCTTCGCTTGATGATGACCTTTGATATCTAGTGCGCCTGCTGTATTTCTTTTACGCCACAGCTCGGGTTCCTTTAGCTTAAAGTTACCGAAAGAACCTTGAAGGCACATAAGAATGTAGTCTGTTGCAGTGCAGCCGCCATCGATAATTGAAATCTTGAATTAATGAATATGAAAAATCATCGAATAAATGCCGAAAAATAATCTGCCCAAATTTGCCCTAATTTTAGGCGAAAAGCGACACGAGCATGGGTATGTTACAAATCTCGAACAACAGTCCAACAGTGCTTTAAGCATTCATTATAGAGGGCTTTGGTAAAAAAAAAATATATATATATATGTATAATATATATATATATACGATAAGTTATAATTCAAGGGAGATTACCGAATGCATCGGTTTAGGTAAAATCACCGAGTCTTCATCAAGAATCAGAAATGTCACTGCATTTCTTTTAGTTAGGTTTATTGAGATAGAGCAATCGAGATCATTATGCCCCCTGTTCCGCCTTCCACGGAAACGGGGAGATAATGGACACACCACACACACACACCACCACCACAACACACACACACACACCACACACACCACACAACACACACACACACACACCACACACCACACACACACACACACCACACACACACCACACACACACACACACACACACCCACACAACAACACCCCCCCACACACACACACACACACACCCACACACACACACACCCACACACCACCCACACACACACACACACACACACACACAAACACACACCACACACACACCACACAACACAACCATCACACACACACCACACACACACACAACACCACACACACACACACACACACACAACACAAACACACCACACAACACCCACACCTACACCCACACAACCCACAACACACACACACACACACACACCAACCCCACACACAAACACACACACACACACACACACACACACACACACACACCACACACACCACACACACACACCCACACACACCACACCAACACACAACACACGTACATACTACAACACTTGCAGCCACACACACACACACACATACACACATGCATATTTATTTATTGTATTCTTCAATGGTGTTATTTAATGCTTTCTGTAATTACATGTATTTATATTTATACAGTAAATTTGCTGTAATATATTTATATTAATACAGTAAATTGACATACATATTACATACTATACAGCCATTATCAATTTAATATTCTGTGACATTAATACTGGCAACAATCTCGGATGATTTAGAATAATACTTTACGAAATTTCTCTTCAAAGCACTTAAAATCTTCTTGACGAAATCAACCCTATCTGAGTTTTTTTTTGGTTTGTGTTGTTGTTATTTTTTTGTATACATGCGACTGTATCCATTATTAGTGTTATAGTAAATTGTTAATTAACTCTTATGTTGCTAGTATAACTTTATGTGACATTTTAAAATGTCAAATTTAATTTATCGATATCCTATATACTCCTTTTTCCTGTCACTTTCCCTTCCATCGTCTTTATTTATTTATTTATTTAATGTTTTCAATATTTCTAATTTATTTTTGGTTGTGTTTGCATTTATTATATTTCCATATTGCAAGTCATATTTAAATACATCATTCTCGGGACCTATAGTAATATAAGCATGCTTTTTATAGTAGGTTCCACACTTTTGTTTGTCTAAAAAAACGTGTATATGTCTAAATTCATGCTACATTATGCTTTAAACAAATGCAATGTCAATCTTATATTAATTTGTATATATTTTTATTATTGTATATGCAATTTTGATGCAAGTGTTCAAATGTAATATATGTTATTCTTGTTCGAAAGTGGAAATAAATTCATTCATTCATACTATGTATTTTAAAAAGTGAATGATTCCTTCCCCCACCCCGCACATTTTTCCCAAAATCATAACCAAAGTATTTTGTTGATTTATTTCATTTTCATTTAGAGTTTATATATGTATTTATATTTTTTTTATTCATCATGTGCATCTGCTTATTCATGCATTTTTCTACAATAAATATCCACCACGCCAACACAACATCTGTACAGTCATACATATATTCATACATACATACATACGTACACACATACACACATACACACATGCATGCATACATACGCATATTTAGTGTGCACATGCATTCATAGATCCGGAAACGGACAGGAAGCGGGCATCTATTTTTATGCCTATCATTTTTTTTTTTTTTAATTGACAACTGTTATCGTTTAATTTCCTTCCAGGTTATGTCTATGACGTCACAGGATCCTACCACGTGGTCTTCCTGACATTTGGTGGTCTTTCGTGCATCGTTATCGTCAATGTTATCATATATTTTCTCATCAAGAGAAATGCAGAAACGACTCAAAACTCGGAGTACTGAGATTGACATTTTCTCAGAAACTGATCAAGGGACCCTATATGCCATTGCCAAATAACGCGTTTTCGGGTCGTCATTGTAAAACACGAGAGTTTACAGCTTAAAGCCAAGGTAAAGTTCTGGTAAATGATTTAAAAAAATAAATTCTTTGCAATTATATTTTAATATACACCTGTATGATCTCTCAATGCCCTGAAAATTGCTCGCTCTGAAACTCTCCCATTTCTTAGAAATTACTTAAAATGTAAAATATCGAGGCGACCCCCGACATTTCCCATAGGTAAGGTACATGCCACGAGATGTTCTCCTATAGTTTAAACATCATAATTTCACTCTAAATAATTTTCAGTAGGTTTGATGTTGTTTTCTGATGTCTGGGGTGACAATATAATACCTTTTGAAAAATTGACTAAAAATTTGTCTTATCGACTAAAACTATACTTGTGTCTTAAATACAACTTCACCAGAATAGAAAATTACTCGAGTGATCTTCAAACTGATTTCGTGGCAAAGATTATGTTTCACAGTTAAAACTGTTCGTTCGTTATATCACAAGCATGCACCTTCGATATTTTGGACAAAGTGCAAATCACAATTGCAGCTGCACATTTTAATTTGCACGTGATTTAATTTCATGTATAGGCCTATGATGTTGAGCTCTCTTACAATTATGTTTTTTTAACCTGATGGAACCCATGTCAAAACGAAACTGTCAACAATTTTGTGTAATTGGTACATGAAATCTTTGCACTCTTTGATGTAACAATGATTTTTTTGATTTCGTATTTAGAGGTCAAAGGTCACCGAGTCTATATAAATGACTTTAGCTGGTTACTGTAATAACCAGGAAAGTGCTGAGCGGATTATTATGAAACTTATATCAATTATGTATAATGATACAAAAATGAGCTGATTAGATTTTGGGGTCAAAGGTTAAAGACTATATGTCATGTATATAATGTCATTTTCATGTAATCAACGCCATAACTTTACAACTGTTGAGTCTGATTGGGCATGCATTCATGCGCAGGCATTCCCATCGAGTGAGGCTCGGGTGAATTGCTCTTGTTTGGTTTTGGCTTATGTTTGACCCCCCCCCCCCATACATTTCAAAGAACATCGTCTCATTGATAATTGTGTTAATAAGAGGTTACGGGATGGGTGTGGGATAGGACAGGGGATGGGACAGGAAAAAAACACACAAACTAGGTCTTAATACACGTTACCTGACAAGGGCGCCGGAAGCGGGGGGTCAGAGGGGGCACTTGCCCCCCCAAATAAAATTTTTGGGGGGCAAAACGAGTTTTTGCCCCCCCAATGTGCCCCCCTGAAAGGTAAAAAATAATTAATTAATGACAGTATTAAAGACCAAAATGAGCAATAAAGGCAATTTTCTTGTATAAAATTTGTCAATTTCATAACTGAAAAATGCAAAATTTTCGCCCCTCGCGGGGCAACTTGACTCTAAGCAAAAATTAGTCGATACAAGGGTGCCGAACGGGGGGGGCGTCAGATGTCACTTCCCCCCCTCAGCCTATCATCACCCTCTGAAAGTAAAAATAATAAATCAATTACAGTATTAAATCCAGAATGAGCACTAAAGGCCATTTCTCTGTATAGAAATTGCAATTCAAACTGAGAAACATAAATTGAAACAAATGCAAAAGTCCGCACCCCTGCACGGGCACTAACACCTTCTAATAAATTAAGTTATATACAGCGACCTCTCTTCTTCGACAAGTCCCACCATGAAGGCCAACCGTTATTAAACTTTTCATATTTCCCTTCTTCTAAGATTTCTCTACCAATACATGTAATAATATTTTCATTATATTTCATATGTTTCTGAACAGGATTTTGCATGATAAAATGCGATTAGTTTGTATTATAGTAAGCGTAATACCAAAATTAATGAATCAGTAGTGAAAATCTGATAACAATGTAAATCGCTCGTCGCTTGCTCGGTACAGTACTTTGTAAAAGAATAGTTTTCATAATTATATTTATTCACTAGAAATTTTTTAATACTCTATAATTACGTCACTTGCTCCACACTCTATACAAAAGTCCCTATTATAAAATATACGCTTCAGAATATTTTTACCCCATGCCTAGAATCAACGTCCTTTTAATCGTTATAATGCAAACATATTCCTGCCGTGGGGGTTGCCGGAGGTACTCGGCCCATCCCACACCCTCCTCCGCTCGGTTGATTGCTCTCTCGATATCTAACCAATCTCATGAAAATATTAATTTTCGCTAAGCCTAGAATAGAACTTGTCATTGGCTCATGCGATTTTCAAAAGTCACTTTGGAATCCGATACCACCGTTCTCTCACATATTAGAATTAGTATCTAAAGTAACAGTTTGTCACATTACCTTCCTGTAACGTTCTTTTGAAAACCTGACTACCACAGACCCCAAATTATCCTTAGAAAACTACTTAAAAATATCGTATACAATGCCATACATAGAGTCACATTCTTAAGCGTATTTCAAAAAGTATCCAAATCAGTGGAAGGATTTTCCCCTTTCACACTACCGCCAGCGCTTGGTTTCCCCGAAGATGACTACCCAACTAATTTCACAATACTTTTTTTTCCTCACATCTAACTGATAAGATATACTTAATAATTCAAGAGACGGTATACCTTAAAAATAGTATTACCAATGCTAAATCGCGCTTTAATGGAATTTTCAAAAAGTCCTACCGTGGAGGGGTATCCCCCTCCCACACCCTCCCATTCGCCCGCACGCTCACCTCGCTATGTTTCCCGTCAAGCTCCTAAGAGACCCCCTCAACTTTCGCTTCGACATACATACATACATAGCATACACATATATTTGATTGCGCCAAATCCGCTCAGTAATGCTGAAGGCGTCAAATTTTCATAACTGAAACAATCAACTTGCGCCTCTGATAGCCCCCTTAACTGAAAAAATAACTGAAAAAACCTGACTCCATCCCCCGCCGTCGCTAATTCGCTCCCAATCGCCGAGGAACTCCATATACTGCCCATAAATGTGCGCCTCCCATGCGAGATTTTGCCCGGCGCCAAAACTAAAAGGTTCCGGCGCGCCTGTTACCTGATGTACTCTTGTTTCATAAAAACAAGGTGTTTGGTTTTGGCCTGTTTAATATCCCCCTCCCCATGTACTTTTCAACCGCATCATGTCATTGCGGTAACGAGATGGATGTTTATGTATATTCGCATTGGTTTGGTAAATTAAAGATCAAAGAAATTCTTACAGGTACATGTACTCTAAATTGTGATTCCATTTACTACAATATACCGGCAGTAACATGGTGTAGGGTGTAAGTTGCTGGTTAACATTCATACATGGTATATAAATTATATAGTGTTGTTACACGTTAACAGGCAGTGAGCAACCTCACGAACGAGTCCTTCAACGGAATTCTTCCCTGGAAATCAGTCAGTGGCGTAGCCAGGATTTGATCTTATGGGGGGGGGGCGGAATATGCGAGGGAGCGAAGCGACCGAGCCCGAGCGAGCGGAGCGAGCGAGGGGGGAGGGTGTGGGAGGGGGGTGTCCCCCCGTCCTACGTTATACAAGTTATATATACGCACGTTATACAAGTATATGCCTCATTTTATGCATTATGACGATCAGCAATATTGCATGGGTCAAATATTTCATGTGAATCTAAAATTGTCTAGTATGCCGTAGATAACGTGTGTGTGTGTGTGTGTGTGTGTGTGTGTGTGTGTGTGTGTGTGTGTGTGTGTGTGTGTGTGTGTGTGTGTGTGTGTGTGTGTGTGTGTGTGTGTGTGTGTGTGTGTGTGTGTGTGTGTG
>JZLH01S0026024.1:119195-132165 GCA_001188425.1 Eucidaris tribuloides | reverse complement strand
GTAATATGTTAATTTACTCTTATGTTTGCATTCGTATACTTTATTGACATTTTTAAAATGTCAAATTTATTATCGTATCTATGGTACTCCTTTTCCTTCACCTCTTCCCTTTCATGTTTTATTTTTTTTATTTAATTGTTTCAATTGTCGTTATTTTAATTTTTTGGTTGGTTTGCATTTCATTATTTTATTTCATAATTGCAAGTATATTTAAATGCATCATTCTCGGGGACTATAGTATATAAGCATGCTTTTTTTTATGTAGGTTCCACCACTTTGTTTGTCTAACAACGTGTATAATTCTAAATTATTGCTTACATTTGCTTTAAACAGTCATCTTATATTAATTTGTATATAATTTTTTTTTTGTATATGCAATTGGTTGTTGCAAGTGTTCAAATGTATATAGTTTTTCTTGTTCGAAGTGGAATAATTCATTCATTCTACTATGTATTTTAAAAAGTGAATGATCCTTCCCCCCCGCCGCACATTTTTCCCAATCATAACCAAAGTATTTTGTTGATTTATTGTCATTTCATTTAAGTTAATATATGGTATTATATTTTCTTTATTATCTGTGCACTGCTTATTCATGCATTTTTCTACAATAAATATCCCCACCAACACACATCTGCTACATCATACATATATTTCAGTACATACCTACATACGTACACACATACACACATACCACAGCATGCATACACTACGCATCTAGTGTGCACAGCATTCATAGATCGCGGCAAACGGACAGGAAGCCGGGCATCATATTTTTTGCCTATCTTTTTTTTTTTTAATGATGACAACTTTTATCGTTTAATTTCCTTCCAGGTTATGTCTATGACGTCACAGATGCCTACACGTGGTCTTCCTGACATTTGGTGGTCTTTCTGCATCGTTATCGTCGATGTTATCATATATTTTTCATCAGAGAAAATGCAGAAACCGACTCAAAACTCGGGAGTATGGAGATTGACATTTTTCTCGAGAACTGATCAAGGCGGCCGGCGGGGGGACCCTATATGCCATGCCAAATAACGCGTTTCGGGTCGTCATTGTAACCACGGAGTTTACACTTAGCCAAGGTAAAGTTCTGCCGTAAATGATTTAAAAAATAAATCTTTTGCAATTATGATTTTAATATACACCTGTATTGATCTCTCAATGCCCTGAAAAATTGCTCGCTCTTGAACACTCTCCCAATTCTTAGAATTACTTAAAAATGTAAAATATCGAGGCGACCCCGACATTTCCCATGCGTAAGTACATCCAGAGCATGATCTCTATAGTTTACATCATATTCATCTAATAATTTCAGTGGTTGTGATTTGTGTTTTTGATGTCCTGGGTGACATATATACTTTTGAAAAATTGACTAAAAATTTGTCTTATCGACCTAAACTATACTTGTGTCTTAAATACAATTCACCGAATAGAAAATTACTCGAGTGTCTTCAAACTGATTTTCGTGGCCAAGATTATGTTTCACAGGTTAAACTGTTCGTTCATTATCACAAGCATGGCACCTTCGATATTTTGGACAAGTGCAAATCACAATTGCCAGCTGCCCACATTTGTAATTTGACGTGGATTTAATTTCATGTATAGGCCTATGATTGCAGCTCTCTTACAATTATGTTTTTTTACTGTGGAACCCATGTCAAAACGAACTGTCAAAATTTTGTGTAATCTGGTACATGAATCTTTGCATCTTTTGATGTAACAATGATTTTTTTGATTTCGTATTAGAGGTCAAGAGCACGAGTCTATTAATGACTTTAGCTGGTTACTGTAATAACAGGAAATGCTGAGCGGATTATTATGAAATTATATCAATTATGTTAATTGATACAAAATGAGCTGAATTAGTTTGGGGTCAAAGGTTAAAGCTATATGTCAGTTATATGATCATTTTTGTAATCAACGCATAACTTACACTGTTGAGTCTATTGCGCATAGCATTCATGTCGCGCATTCCATCGAGTGAGGCCTCGGTGATTGCTTCTTGTTGGTTTTGGCTTTGTTTGACCCACCCCCCATTCATTCAAAGAACATCGTCTCATGATATTGTGGTTAATAGAGGTTACGGGATGGGCGGTGTGGGATAGACAGGGAATGGCGACAGGAAAAAACACACAAACTAGGTCTTAATACACGTTGCCTGACAAGGGCGCCGGAAGCGGGGGTCAGAAGGGCATTTGCCCCAAATAAAGATTTTTGGGGGGCAAAACGAGTTTTTCCCCCCCAATGTGACTGAAAGGTAAAAATATTAATTATGACGTATTAAAGACAAATGAGCAATAAGGCAATTTTCTTGTTAAAAATTGTCATTTCATACTGACAAAATGCAATATTTCGCCCCTCGCGGGGCACGTAATTCTAGCAGAAATTTAGTGTATACCAAGGGTGCCGAAGCGGGGGGGGGGCGGTTGACAGAGGGGCGGCACTTGCCCCCCCAGCTATATGCACCCCTGAAAGGTAAAATAATATCAATTACAGTATTAAGTCCAAAATGAGCATAAAGGCATTTCTCTCTGTATAAGATGGCAATTTCATAACTGAAAAATAATTGAAAATGCAAAAGGTTCCGCCCTGACGCGGGCCTTACCTTCTAAGTACTTTAGTGTATTTAGGGTGCCTCTCGTTCTTCGCGAGTGTGCCCCATGAAGAATACCGTTATTAAAACCTTGTATTTTTCCCTTTCTTCTAATTATTCTACCATAATGTCTAGATATTTTCATTGTTCTTTTTTATCATATGTTTCTGAACGGCTTTTGATGATAAATGGATTTTTTTGTTATTTAGTATAGCGTATTACCAAATAATTGATCAGATGTAAATTGTATTAACCATGTAATCGCTCGCTCGCTTTGCTCGTACAGTACTTTGTAAATGAATGTTTTCATAGTTATATGTTTCCTTCCCTAGAATTTGTTTTTAAATACTCTTATAAACGCTTATGCTACACTCTATACGAAAAGTCCTATTTATAAAATATACCTTTAGATGATGTGTTTACATGCCTAGAATCCGTCTTTTTTTATGTTATTTGCGAAACATTTCTGCCGTGGGGGGCCGTGGGAGGCCGGTATCGCCCTCCCACACCCTCCCGCTCGGTTGATTCGCTCTCTCGATGTTCTAACACTCTCAATGAACTATGTATGGTACCATGCCTGAATAACATGTCTTGCTATGCGGTATTTTCAAAAAGTTCCTTTGGGTCGATACCACTCGCATAATATGAATACTAAATTACAGTTTGCACCTACTTCCTGTAGTCTTTTTGAACCTGACTACCATCCCATTATCTTTTATAAATACCTTTAAAATATGTATTTACAATGCCTATCATAGAGTCACTCTTTTCTAAGCGTATTCAAAAAGTGCAATCGTGGAACGGGATTTCCCCTTCACAACCCCAGGTCGCTTCGTTTCCCGGAAGTATGCTACCCATAACAGTTTTCACTCTTCCTCTACATCTTCTTGATATGTACTCCTTATAGTTTAGACGGTATAGCCGATTACCTATGTTATTTACATGCTAGATCGCGTCTTTTATATTGTGTATTTTTCAAAAGTTCCTACCGTGGAGGGGGTATCCCCCTCCACACCCTCCCCCAATTCGGCCGGCTACGCCTCACTCGTATGTTCGTCAAGCTCTAGTAGACTAAACTTTTGCTCTACGACATACATACTACATCATAGCATTTGTATGCGCCAATCCGCTCAGTGATGTGAGGCGTCATTATTCATACTGAAAATAAGTGCCCTCTGATCCCGTTAACTGAAAATTATGAAAAAACTGACGCTCGTCGCTATTCGCTCCCTCGCGAGAACTCATATACTGTCCTAAATGTGCCCCCATCGAGTTTTGCCCTCCAAACTAAAGTGTTCCGGCGCGCTGTTCCGATGTCCTCTTGTTTTTCATACACACAAGTGTTTGGTTGTGGCCTGTTTATATCCCCCTCCCATGTACTTTTCACGCATCATTGTCATGCCGTTAACGAGATGCGATGTTTATGTATTATTCGCATTGGTTTGTATTAGGATCAAAGAAATTCTTACAGGTACATTACTTTCTAATGGGTTTGATTTCCATTTACTCAATATCCGGCAGTACATTGGTGTAGGGTGTAAGTTGCTGGTTAATTTCATATGGTATATAAATTTATAGTGTGTGTTACACGTTATACAGCGTGAGCACCTCACGAACGAGTCTTCACGGAATTCTTCCCTGGAATCGTCAGTGGCGTAGCCAGGATTTGATTTATGGGGGGGGGGCGGATGATGGGAGGGAGCGAAGCCGACGAGCACGAGCGAGCCGGACGCGGGAGGGGGGAGGGTGTGGGAGGGGGGTGTCCCCCTCACACGTTATACAGTTATATTACGCACGTTATCCAAGTTATGCCTCTTTTTGCTTATGCGACGCATATTGCATGGGTCCTTTTCATGTGAATCTAAAATTGTCTCTATCCGTGAGTACAGTGTGTGTGTGTTGTGTGTGTGTGTGTGTGTGTCTCGTGCACGCATTCAAACGATGACATACCAATGAAATGTTACTGTACACCGTGACACACACCACCGATGACGTCATCGGTTCCCAGCTTTTGGAGATGTCCCAAATTAATGCTTTTGTATATAGGTGGAGCGTCATCAGTTCCAGGGTCTCTGGTCCTTCATCGGTTTCTCAGTAATTCCGCTGTCTCGCGTTCAGTGTGCGTATCCTATGTGTGTGTCATCGCTTGTCGATGTAACAAATTCATATGGAAATGGATGTCTCGGTTTAATGCGTGCCGTATGGTGTGTGTGTTGTGGGTGTGTGGTGTGATGTACGTGATGTGTTGTGTGTGTTTGTGTGTGTACGTGGGTGTGTTGTGTTGTGTGGTGTTGTGTGTATTTGTGTGTATGTGTGTGTATTGTGGTGTGAGGAGGTCCATTGTGGTGTTGTTTCAGTATGAGGTTACAGTTGTGGCCGTATTTCGGCTTGTGGTACCCGAATTGAAACATTTTAACGCGTTTAAACACGGTGGGGCGTGCCTAAGTGAACAGGTTTCTTTTTATTTTTACTCCATATGATGTGGTGTGTCTTTTGTGTTTGTGTGTCTATTGTATGGTTCGGCGTTGCGGAGGTACATTGTGGGTGTATGTTTAAGTATGAGGTTACATTGTGGCGCGTATTTTGGCCTTGTGGGGGTTAAAATATTACTCGCAATGTGTTTTTATACTATTATGGAATCCCCTGCACATACAGGAACCCCACATGTAGCTCTTGTCGGTGTGTTGTTGGTGTGTGTGTGTGTGTGTGTGTGTGTTGTGTGTGCAGGAGGTCTTTGTTGGGTGTATGTTTTAGTATGAGGTTACATATCGGGCGTTTTCGGCATTGTGGGGGTACCCAGAATGAAACATTTTAAAAATGGTTGTAAACAACACAGTGGGCGTGTTAGTGAACCATTTTTTTTTGTTGGTTGTTTTTTTTTACTTCCATATGATGTTGTATGTCTTTGTGTGTTGTGTGTCTGTTCGTATGTTCGGGGCGTGCAGGAGTACATTGTGGGGTGTATTGTTTAAGTATGAGGTTACTTGTGGGGAATTTCGGGCATTGTGGGGTTAATCATACATGTGTTATTTTATACCTATTATGGAACACCCACACTGCACATACAGGAACACCCCCACAATGTGGCTCTTGTCGGTATGTATGTGTGTGTGTGTGTGTGTGTGTGTGTGTGTGTGTGTGTACGTGCGTGCCTTTAGTTGCTGGAAGGTTTATATATTAGTTGATTTTATTGTGTTGTATATATTCAGGGAGTATATTAGTGTTTTTAAAAAAGCATTGATATTTCGGATTGGCAATTAAATACACAGCCACTGTTTGAAGTAAGAAACATACGTTTTCCTGTTATGATTTTTGAAGGTAAAACGTACTGGTATGAACCATATGACATGAAGCAAATTACACGTGTATGTTTACATTCTGGAACAAGTTAGCCATGCAGATGTTGTTTGTTTGTTTATATTTTCACAGCAATACCAAAGAACACTTTTAAAGTTGCCTTGTCAGTGAATAAATGTCATCAATAAATATTTGTCAAATAATTGAAGTCTGTGTCTAATTTCCTGATTTTCTTCAAGAATATATACATGTACTAGTACCGGTAGTTCAAAAGATTTTACACCTTTGAAATTTTTGCGTCCGTGGTAATTTTGTCAGTTTACATGGCTTCTTTCCAAAATCTCTGATCCTCTTCAAGATTCAACTTCAGACAAAACTACAAATGCCCAAGTCAACTGCACTGCACGATGACATAAAGGTATAGATTAATACATCAAAATGTACTTGTTAAAGAAATCTTTATTTTATTAGGAGATGTGACAAAGATGAGTAGTGCAATGGAGATATACACACCAGTATAAATAGCTTACACACATTTACAAACATAGCAGTGGCTAAGACATTAAAAAATACCACATCAGAATTTTTCCTTACCCAATTGTATACATAATCAATTGTTATAGAATATGTGTACATCTCTTTCATAATCAAAAGGCTACTGAAATATGTTACACACCAGTGTTTAATGTAAAACACATTATTAACTGATTCAACGGCATGTAATAACTATGCACATATCATCATCATCTATATCAAATATACATTATTTCTATCATTAGTCCAAACTGACCAAATCATGCAAAATAAAAATTCAAAAATCTGTAAATTGGTCAGAAATGGTTAATGTCTTGTACAGCATTAACCTTTAAGTAAAACATCACACTTTACTTCATCTATAATGTAAGATCTTGAAAAATGAAAGATCAAAGTATTTATCAGTGAACTGGCACTGACACTCAGTTTATGTGCATTTCACACAGTTTTATTGATTCAGTAATGGACGTTTTCAAACGTGAGTGTGATGTGTACAATCAAGTGCACACAATTGGTTGCAAACCTGGGAAGGGGAGGGGCTATTAACATCTAATTATCTTTCCATATTATTTAAAATATGCTGAATTCATATAATGGCATTAAATGTATCAATTCCTCATAATTTCTAAAGATTTGCTAGCAGGTCACAGAATTAAATAGACCAGCCTGGAGTTCTGTTCAGTAACAACATTCGTCTTCAGACGATCTATTACAGATTAAAATTATACAATTAAATAAAATGTTCTGTATTTAATAGTAATTAATGTTACTGAAGTAGTTATCTATACATGGTCATTCAATTCTACAAGTTCAATTAATGAATACATCAACTTGTGTATCTATTTTACTTATTATGCACAGCCCCTTGCCCATTAACTTCATGTTAGTTAAAAGTGTGTTTTATCACCAGCAATGTCTGACTGCTCATGTTTTGATGAGGGGCATTGTCAATGCTCCCATTCCAAATTCACATCTTAAAGCCAAGTTTAGTTTTGGGATTTTTTGTTATTTGAAAGCTTTATGCCCAAAAGTCATAACCTGCAATAATAGATTCTGAATGTCTTTAGTTTTTTTTTAATTATTATGAAAATCTCGGGGGGGAACCCCCAAAATTTTACATTATAGCACTAAAGGGTTAAAAAGGATTTAAGGTTACATGTGTTATACCTCATCTGAAAGAGCAGACTCAGCGCTTTCAGATGAGGTATAACTTATATAACCTTTTTGTCTTTGTTTTTTTTTAAATAATTAATGAAAAATGTCGGGGGACCCCGCACATTTTGGACCATATTTTACATTACAGCATCCAAAGGGTTAAAAATGTTATATGAGTAATACCTCATCTGAAGAGCTGCGTCTGCTCTTTACAGATGAGGTATAACACATGTAACCTTAAAGCTTCTTTAACCCTTAGATGCGATAATGTAACATTTGGGGGTCCCCAGATTTTCATTATTAAAAAAAACTAAGACATTCAGAATCTATTATTGCAGGGTTATGACTTTGGGGCATAAAGCTTTCAAATAACAAAAATCCCAAAACTAAACTTGGGCTTAAAAAAATTATTTGTAACAACCGAAGTTATAAAAAAAGTGATTCTTCACGGAATAACATTTACTAGACAGACATCAGAATGACAATTCTCAAGTTAACGGTGTCTTCTCTTTGTAATTGAATACTTAAATACTATGTTGCTGTTGACATGAAACAGTAGAGTCTTTACAGTTCCAAACTTCAAAAAACAGTTCCAACCTATACCAAACCTACAAAGCCTACTGTGGCAGATTTTATCCAAAGATAAATGAGCTTATACATGTATTCACATTATGGAGCAAATATGATTAAAATCCACCCAGAGGTTCTCCAAATATTATTGCAATAATGAGATTAGGGAATACGAATGGGCATACGGTATCTATGTACAAATAGAGGTAAGGACATAGAGACCACTGTACAGATGTACAGACAGACATACAGAACAAGCTGAAAACAAAATGCCTTCAGCACCATTCAGGCAGAGGCATAAAAAATAAAAAAAAAAAAACACACACAATATGTCACTCATCATGCATCATAAAAAGTACTGCAAAGTTTCAGTTAAATATATTTACCTAGCTGAATTCTACACCCACCACGGGATCTGAATACTTTACATTCACCCACTAACTTCCCTAATAAAGCTTAAGGATAACTACAGGCTTCATATGAACACTTCTGGTATACAAATATTTTCCTTGAAACTACCATGATGCTAGATTCTGATGTACTGATGCCCAGATCCGCCACAAATTCTTCTATCACAGTTCAAAAAATAAAACACCAAAATCTATATACACAATATAAATACACATAAATTCGACATAAAACTCCACACAACATGGTAATGTAGTTACATTGCCAGCATTTCATTTTTTCAGCAAATGTAGTTTACTGAAATACATGTACAGTATTATGTTTCAGCACATGGGCAGATCTGACTCTGGACTTGATACAGTGTATACCAGGCAGCCCAGAAAAAAAACACAGAATGGTATATTTTACAATTATTTCCCAGAATAATTGTTTCTCTGATAGACTGTTCTCTGAGTAGAATGACACCAAGATCATTCCTTTCAGTTGGAACTTTTTTATTTCAGGGCCGTTTTTGTAAACCAGTGGAAATTTGGAATGCGCGTGCCAGTTTACGGGTAATTTCTATGGGATGCCATCAGTAGGATGCATTGTTACCGCTTTACCACTGGTAAAGCTGTAATGTACTGCTTTGCAAAACTGGCTCTAAAATGAATACTACTGAATTGATAATTTAAGTCTTGTATTGCTCAGAAAAGAACACGCTATCAGATGAACTGGAAAATAGCAACTTTTCTTCGATAATGACAACAACAAAAATCACCATATTAGCATTCTGTTTTTCTTTTTACCTGGGCCACCGGTATAATACAACAAATGTCAAGAGGCATTTTTCATGCTGCTTTTCATTACAGACAGTGAATTTAAATGAAAGTCTCTGCAAGGTACAAAATATCTAATCAGGTAGAAATGGTTTAAGATAATTAAATTTAAGATTAAGGTTTCTGAAGGTTTACTTGTACTGTAAAAGAGCTGAATTACAGCCGTTCTATAAAACCTATCACATACCATATTAAAATTAATGGATAGTTTCCCACGAGTACCTAGGAATGAAAGAAAAAAATATTTTCTTCAGGAATCTCCACATCTACATGTATCATATGTTCATGCCATAAAAGCTTACACCACACCTCGAACAAGCCACTTTATTGTCGGTAGTAATAACATCAGTCTATGAACTATGCACAAAATTTAAATATGTAAGCCTTCTCTGGTTTGCTAATTTCTGGTTTGCTACTTTATGAAAACATCTCTTAAGATTCTGTTGCACCTATGGTAATTGCAACATGTGTTAGTTTCATTGCTTTCAAGTAAGAAACAATTGTTTTTGCACCTGTGACGCATATTATCCTGTAGATTACTACCTTTTTTAATACTCAAACTGAGACTGTGACATTCTTTGTAGTTGGGTATTTTCAGAATATGTTTATTTCTCCTAGATCATTGTTTTAGACAGCAAATGGATTATGCAACATTCCAACATATTATTTACATCCTCTACCTCTTTTGAGGTCATTCATCTAGTCAGAATTGGAATAGAATATTTGCTTTCGTTATAATGTTAAGAAACAAGAATTACTCAAAAATACCATTAAAAAATAGTCAAACATTTGAATCCACACACTTCATGAACAAACATTGTTCCAGTTACACTGGATATATTATCATGATTGAGAAATTATCTCAAAGTATACACACTAAACCTGCATAAACATCAATGCTCTCAGTTTATATTCTACTGTATAGAAAATATGAAAGTACCTGCTGGTTTAATTTACACTCCAATCTTTTCTAGTTCAAAACGGACCTCACAGTACCATCTTTGAAGAGTTGACCATTCTTCTAGTAAGGTATCTGAGAGTTTGAGATTTGTGAATTTACAGATAGAGGTCACCGTGACAAAATTGTTTAAGGTAGCAATTTGACAAACGCTAGATAGGTCTTCATAAAAGCTATTTTATTCATATTCATGTATGCACTAGATGCACATTGAAATGAATAGGTGAAGGTATTCTTTTACATATATTTAACAAAGCCATTTACCAAGTCCTCCATTACTTTAAGAACGATTGCTCCCAGCAGGTCCTATCTATTCTGCAAAATTTCATGTTTTCGTGGGGTCACAGGGACCACACTCTGGCTATACATTGGCTTCTTGCTTTGGTATCACTCTGTTAAGAAGAATACCTTCACCTGCACATTACTAAATATGCATCTTGTGCATGCATGACTTATCACATGAGCAATCCCGTTTTTCCAAATATCTTCTTACACAAATTTCGTACAAATGACCTCTGTTCTGCACAAACATAAAACTAAAAGTATAAACTGGCTCATGAGAGAAGAGTTATATATACATCCCCCCCTCCAAAGAGAACATGTACACGATCTTTTTTCATGTCAACAACTGTTTAGGATCCAATCATTGAAATCCCACTAGTGGAGGACTATTCAGTCATCTTGTTGATTTCATCTCCTTTCACCAAGATGAAATGAAAATACACACATACACACACACACCATCACACAAACACACACACTCACACAAATACACACACTCATACTTGTAATCCCTCTCAAACGGGGATGTAAGTGATTACAGACATGCACATGAGGACGTACACACGTGATATTGAGCCGCCAATTGAGGACACACTCTATGCCAACAGGGAAGGCAAACATGTAATTTGTGTGTGATTTTTAACATGCAGACAATTTTTGTGCACAGTAATTGACGAAAAAAATGATGACACCCTCATAGGATTGCTCATCATATTTGTAATAGTTTGCACAAGATAAGAAATCTAGGACCATCCCCGTTTTCGGAACGTCCCTGGTCTGAATGTGAAGTGTCATACTAACGTCCCTGTTTGGGAGGGATTACAAACATGCACATGCACACACACACACACACACACACACATTGACACACAAATGCACACACACACACACACACACACACACACACACACTGATACACAAATGCACACACACACTGACACACACAAACTCACACAAACACAGAAACACAAACACAGAAACACGCACACACATTTGATAGAAATAAGCTTGATGCCCTATTCACTCTTCTTACAATCAGCCGGTGTCTGTTGCACTGCTTCCAATGTCCGTCTGGATAACTTGGATGATGTCATATCACCAACCTCACTGATAATCTCGAGGGCTCAAATTATTTAAAAAAATAAATCACATGTATTGCATGTCAGGAGTTTATTTTCAAATGAAGGTACAGCAAGCATTATAATTTATGCTTATCCAAAAAATAAACAAGGGGTTCTCAATCAATTTGTCAGGTGGATTAGAAATTGATATAAAATTCTCTCAAGGACTATTTTGTATTTATTCTTACATTAAAAAAATGCATTTGCACGGTAGTATGTTCAAACACAAGCATTAAAATACACAGTTAGGGAAGAGAGTGTGGGAAGGGAGTTTATCAATGGGGAAAACACTATAAGAAATACATGTGATAAATTGTGCTACATGTATAAATGTATTTTGAAAGCTCCTTTTAGCAAACATCTGTGTATTTATGTGTACATGTTATTTGATTCATTTTGCCTTTTACTTGATGATTTTAGGCAAGTTGGATTGAATCATCTAGAAATTGATTACGTCTGTCTGCCATCACGCAAAAACCACAGATGTGAATCATGTACTTGTATATTTATTGGAATTATGTTGCATACCAATGAACAATGAGTGTTGGAACCTTAAAAACTGTTGTAGAATTTGTTTGCCTGAAAGGCTACAGAATATATTTGAAAAACACTGAGATGTTTCCAATTCCACAAGAGAATCATTCTTGAATTTGTCTGTATAAATCTAAAATATATAGACAGAATAGTAAATTGTAATTTGTTCCATATTTGCTCCCATGACAATTGCTGTGATTATTTAATACACTAACCTTAACCCTATCCAAGCCCCTTACTCCTAACCATATTCCAAATTCTGAACTGAAATCCCAGTGGGAATCTTAATCCTAAATCTTTCTCTTCTGAGACATTGTCGCCGGAGCAAATGTCTGATCACTGGTTTAAGTGCATTTGGTCTATTTCCTATTATGCGTAATACCAAACCGCAAACATAGATTTTTAAGTTTCAGATACTTAAGTAACATACAGATTTTAAAAACAGGGTCAGGGACTAGGAATAGGGCTAACAAATTGAATTTGGTAAAGTTCAGGCTCAGACATGGATGTTTTAGGTGAGTCAGCAGTGATGAAAAGAGGTGACGATTAACCCTATGTTAACTGGGATGGGGGGGGTTAATTAGTTATAGGCGAAAATTTAATCTTATGCACTTATTTGCATAATTAATTACTTAAAAAATAAAAAATCAATTTTTTGAAAATTTTACTATTCAGTCGTGTAGTTTACATCCGGCTC
>JZLH01S0026024.1:55724-65877 GCA_001188425.1 Eucidaris tribuloides | reverse complement strand
ATAACTAATAAATAAAGGACATTTATATGCGCAGATACTATAATAATTACTCTACTGCGCATAACATATAATTATTATTGTATAACAACATGCTAACAACACAAAATTTAAATTTCAATATTATAACAAGTGAGCTTTCTCAACCTCTTCTTAACTCATGTTGACGGATGGCGATTTTCTCACAACAATGCGGAGATTATTCCACAGTTTTTGGGGGGCAGCATACAAAATCTCTGTCACGAGGGGTAACTTTTGACTTTCCTGGATGGTGATTCAGTAGTGTATTATCTCGAGAACTTCGGAAGGCGGTTACTGCCATTTGAGTAGATTGGATTTTATTCTAAAAGCCTGTTGTATGTATACTGCGTGACTTGCCATGAATTGCCTTTTGATGTTATTTAAACAGAGCTGCGTTAAATATGATTCTTGTTTCACGGGTAACCAATGCAAACTCTTCAGCTAGCGGACTACAATGTTGAGAATCGAGGGAGAGTTACAGGACTAATCAGCAACGCATTTTGCACCCTCGCTAATTTGTTCAATTGATTGGCCAGGTAAAACCAAAAAATAACTATTACAGTAATCCAGCCTACTTGAAACTAATGCATGCGATGATTCTTCGGGTACTTTCACGAAGTTAAGTACTTTCGGAATATGTCTTAAATGAAAAAGATGCATAAAATGAATTTTTACAACACTTCAGCAATGTGGTTTATCGAATGTTTAAATGTGTGAATCAAAACACACTCCCAATGCGTTTCCTTACTGATCTCAGCGGGAGTTATATGAGCATTGAACCACTTGTAAACTTTGGATGTGCATTTGAAACTTGCTGGCTGGATCCCGCATATCAAAAATTCTGTTTTCTTGTACATTGCAGCCTAAAGATTGTTCAATAACAGCCATTTATGAAGGTGTATGATACATTGCCTCTAGACTGACAAGAAATGATTTTCATCTACTGTAGTAGGTGAAAGTCGATATGTACAATTGCGTGTATCAGCATACGTAATGACACTTTGGACTTCTGGGTTTTTTTTTTTTTTTTTTTTTTTTCTTTTTTTCGGAAGTTCAGGCCCTGAATATTCTTGAAACAATCTACTAGGCATACAACGTGAAAGAAGAGGTCCTTAAACAGGAACCTTGGGGGACACCAAAGTACATTGAACTCTGGACATGACACCATCCACTTCAACCCTCTGCCTTCTACTAGTTAAATAAGACTTAATCCATGACAGATGCCATGCTCAGTTATCCCAAGTGGTGCTTTCTAGAGTGTCTAGTAGAATGTCATGTCATAATTGAAGTCAAAAGCAGCACGTCGAGTATCCTGAGAGAACCAAAGATACAACCTGCTTGCTTATCCATTAGCTCAAAAGCAAATCGATTTTTAACGGTTCAGCAATGCCTGTTTCTTGGTGCTGTGTTTTGTCTATTAGTGCGGACTGCATTGGAGCGTAACGAATTTCATTGGTTTAAGGATGTTGCTGAATTTCACTTGACACTGCCTGCTTCAACTAATTTAGAAACATAGTTGCCAGATTACTAAACAGGTCTGCAATTTTGGTAGAAATTGCAGATCTTGCGCACCAGGTTCTTAAGTAATGGTCTAACTACGGCCAACTTCAATTTGCGATGAAATTGTCTGTAGTTAAGGGACAGTATTATATCATTGTTTAGTAGATTACTGGTCAACAAGAACATCAATGTTATTCACAACGTAACTGTTGTGGGTATTGGTCTAATGAACAAGTCTTCTATTTTAACCTCATGATCTAGTTTCGTAAATTATTTTTCACAGCAAAGTAGAACTGTCTCAAGCTTGAAGTTGGACATCTACACAAGAGGGTTGGGCTATTGTACGTGCTAGCTGGTAGCCTTGTGATCTGGCGTTTCTCCCAGATGTGACTCGAATTATTCGTTGCAGATTTTCACAATCTCTGCTCAAAATATGACTTAGTTCATTTACAAAGGTATCTGTATCCATATGACGGTAGTAGATCAAGAGTGGACTTCTTGATATTAATAATGACTTATGTATACTGAAAAACAGTTTTTCAGATCAGCGCTTATTCTCACTAATACATTCATTATAGTACTCCTGACGGGGCACGATTCATTAAAGGACAAAGTTTTGTTCCGTAAACTCTTGTAACTTATCATTGATCATTTAACATTTCCACTCTTCAATCCACTTCTTCTCCAGCCTTTACGTTTCTGTCGTTTGACTAGTCTAATTTCCTCATTGCTTACCAAGGTGTTTTAAGGCCTTATACTTACATACTTTGTTTACCTGTTGGAGCATGTTCATCAAGGAATAGATGGACAAGGTATTTCGTTACATGTTTATTTTTTTTTTTTTTCCTAATCCAACTCATCGAAATTGTTGCTGTTTTCTATTAACAACAAGGTCACTTCTGTTTTAAATCATCTGAAAGATTCTATGATCATTGATGAAATTTTGCGATATTACTACTTTCTTAACATTTAATGGTGCGGTTTTTTGTGTATTCAACAAACACATGACAGACAAGGATCTGAAACCAAGGAGTCAGTCCAGGCCTTCCAACAACTAAATCATCTGAGCTTCTACTGGATGATTAGCATCTAAAGTACTGACCCATGGGTGTGAGTACTGACATCTACATGCCTGTATACGCAACTGGACAGACTCAACCCAAATTCCCTGAGCTAGAAAAAAAAAAACAAATAAATAAAACCTATTAGCCATCTAAATTATCAGCCAACATCAACGTCGAACATGAAATCACCTGTACTATAAGAGCGGATTTACACAATAGATGTGGGCTGTAAGAATTTCGGTTTTGATCTATACCCTTGTTTACGACTTGTGTGACATGAAACATGCGTGACTCGCGTGACATTAACACGGAATGGCTGATATATTGCTGGAAGTACTAGTAGAATGCCTGTCCTCCCGAGACAAGACTAATTACTCCACATTGTATAAGAAAGCGTTGTCAAATTCAAGTAATGCAAGTATACATAACATAGCACATGTTAAAATATGGGTCTACTGTATTTCAAATATTTAATTGCAAATAGGAAGCAATGAGGAAAATCAGAATTATACCTAGAAATTTTGGCATACACAATCTCTTTCCCTTCCCATCCCTCCCCCCCCCCCTTCGCCCCAGCCCACCAAACAAATTTTTATACTCACCTTCACTCTTAGCATACTACAGACAATCTCATTGAGGTCATCAGAAAACTGAACAGGAAGTCTACGGAAGCGGCCATCTTTGATTTTGATTGCTAGAGCTGCTTGGTTGGGAGACTGTGAATGGTGGGCTGAAAGGAGAATTGAGGGACATGATGGCATTACAAGGCATTGAAAATGTCTACAAAGTAATAGAGATGAAAAGTTCCTGAGTTAGCACACTATCCTTTCATGCTCACAGCTTTGGAATAATTTGCAGACATTGGAGAGCATTGTTCTGCTAAGAAAATTTACTGGGATTAGGTAATCCACTTTTGTTGTCATCTAGTCTAAAGCATATGGGTGTGTGGATATCCAAAAACATGGCTAAGAAAGTTAAAAGCAATGAAACAATGTTATCAAAAACTTTTCAATTTGAGGTTGTTGCATTTTTTCTAACTTTAATTACTTTCAGATATACTACATAAGTCAGTATATCAATAAAAATTTTGTCATACAATCAGTAATTAATTTTGTTGTACACTGACCACAATAATAATTCAAAACACATCTCACACAAAAATATCAACCCAACAGTTTCAACACTTTGTCACAAAATGTATTATGTAGGTAAATGATTCTGTGTTATTAGTACATGCCATCTGCCAACAAATTTAAAACTACAGTGTACTGTGATTTATGGCAACAAATAATCTTCAAAACACACTATGCACGAAAATATTGCCATAATCAGGGTTCCCATAGAATTTTGAAACCAAATTTCATGACTTTCCATGACCCACTTCGGTGGTATGGGTTTCAACATCCAAGCGGCATACAAATGCCTAAAAGGCTGTGATAGCCTCACACTGCTCACACCCATGATCAATTTCCATGACTTTTCAATTTTTTTTTCATTTTCCATAACTTTCCTGTAAATTTATTAGCCCATGACTTTCCCAATTTTTTGCACAAGCATGGGAACCCTGCTTTCCTGGGCACAACTCATATACAGTTCGAACTTGATTAACCGGCTACGTTGGGACCAGCAGCCATCCGGATAAGTGATATGGCCGGATAAGAGAGATAATGTACAAACACAGTATAGGGGGGAGGTACACATGCCATAAGTTGTTGTATAAACAACCCACAGACCATGCACAAATTGCAACAGACCTCCCACATTTGACACTTTATTTACTGTCCCTGATAACCAGCATGTTTCTGTGTACACTTCTGATATTAATTACACGTAATGACTGATAAGCCCATTGTCCGGATAACAGAGATCTCCGTATAATCGATGGCTGTATAACCAAGGCCGAACTCTACCAGTAATTGAACAGCCAATATCTTCAAAAACACTATCAAATCATGACTCCAAAACACACTTTGCAGTGATACATTATTGCATACTTTACCTCAACGAACACAGTTCATATATCAAACAGCCAAGAGACCAGATGTCGGACTTCTCATTGTAGGACATGCGGTTCATTTGTTCCTGAAATGGATAGAATGACACTTTCATCAAGAAATTTCCTTGAACTATGGGGCATATAGTAATTCCAGTTTGATCAGATATCAGAATTGTATTCTTTCCCCATTTAAAAGTAATCTTTGTATTTGCACACAGGATGTTGAGTGTACAAAATTCTCACTTTTTAATCTTTTGCAGTGAAGCAATAAATTGCATACACTCACGGAAGTGGATATATGAAATATTTTCAGCTTTAATGAATAAAACCACACGATTTCTTCAGTTCAGGTATGAAAGTTTTGTTCATAACAGTTTCGTTTCGTTTTGTAAATAAAAATATATTCTAAAATTTTGGAACCCTGTCCCATGCATTCACACATGAATGAACATTTACCAAGAGGAGAATACTGACAGGTTTAAGGGGTAGTATAGCATCTACAGTATTGCACTATACACTCCTTACTTGTATGGGTGATTGCATACCAGGTTTTGTTCAATAATGTGTGAAGTGTTTGGTTGAAAGAAAAATCCATTACATAATATTTGTAGATAACATGGTTGATAACTAACAGGTGAATTGAGTCTTTGAGATTGCTTGACAAAACGTATTTGTTCATGTCTTTCATAATATATTGTACTGTACGGAGTTACTTCC
The DNA here is from genome assembly GCA_001188425.1 of Eucidaris tribuloides. Taxonomy (NCBI): domain Eukaryota; kingdom Metazoa; phylum Echinodermata; class Echinoidea; order Cidaroida; family Cidaridae; genus Eucidaris; species Eucidaris tribuloides. The sequence goes on along the minus strand of JZLH01S0026024.1, from coordinate 60,582 downwards.
TTCTGTTAGAAATAATTACAAATGATTGTTTTAAATACTTTTGGAAGGTCACACATCCTATTCCCCACATCAAAACTGCATGCATACATACCGGTGACATGTAGTAAGGTGTCCCTACAAATGTCTTGGCAAAGCTGTTGTCGTGTTGGAGCACCCTGGCCAGTCCAAAGTCACCTAGCTTGACATTGTGATTGGTGTCCAGAAAGACGTTGGCTGGTTTCAGATCTCTGTGGAGAATGGCACGACCTTTGCCCCTACGATGACACTCCTGTAGTGCCACAGTCAGCTGCCTCAAGATCTTCCAAACATAGCACTCTTCTAGATATTTCCTGAAGGAAAAAGGGGAATTTATTTTTCAATGAGATCATGTTTCCACTAATGATAATAGCACATTTTGGTTTGTAAAAAAAAATTATTGTTATCATTACTTTTTATAATGCGGGGATGAATATTACACCATGGTTCAAGTAAAGTTTTTTTATTGTTACAAGATTAAGTGATATTTTTCGTTATATTGATTATCATCATTGTTTCTATCAATTTTCATCAAAAATGAACTTTCAAACTAATCAAAGTATGTAAACTTTAGATTTCTACATCAACTTCCAAAGATCACTAATGATATCATTGATATGCGTACTATGGTATATGAATTTAACATAATCCAAGCACAAGACAATCAACTTTGAATGTGTGCTTAGGTATCAGACGAAGAATGCAGAGGTTGAAAACAAATACAGCTTTGGTAACTGATGACCACATGCACATCAACACAAGTATAATTTATGAACTTTATATTGATTAATTTCTAATGTTAAAGGTAAATGACATGATTGGGGTAGTCCTTATTTTGAGGTAAAAACTACTCTAGAATCAAGTAAAGTACGCAGGGATTCTACTGTGAAAATTGTGTAGTCAAAAGTTGACTAATTTCAAAATAATGTCCATCAGTATGCCTTGTAACAGACAAATTTGTTGTGTAGCCTTCTATGAGGATTATATATATCGTGCCCCGATTAAAGATTAAAACTGCTGGCCTGTTCATGCTTGATTCTCCTTAAGTAAACAAACTCAAGACAAATCCTTCCAGCCAGGAGATCCACTCCAGCTGGTGTACATTTGGTTTATCTTTCAACAAGTTTGTTCTAACTTAGGCATTTTTTTATTTCTCCCAATCATGTCACTGAGCTTCAAATAGACTTATAAACTATGATTTCAAGGATAATTTAAATCAATACAAACTCATGAGAATACATCTAAAATAACTGGAAAGTGAAGAGGCACTACTACTGTGCCACATAAAAAGAAAATTATACAAATTACTTCAATTTACCTATCCTTTTTGCATTTAGATATGAGACTACCCAATCTCCTCCTTCACAAAATTCCATGATGATGTAGATGGTGGACGTTGGTCCGGTCTACTATTCTGTCATAAGTAGCGTACTATGTTTCATGTTTCAGCTCACGCAGCAGGTTGACTTCTGACACAAGCATCTGCTTCTCCGCTTCACTCATTGTGCCGTAGTCCATCTCTTTGGATACCAAGATCTGTGAAAAACCAAAATGAAACATTTGTCAATGTGAATTATGAGTACCTTTTCTCCAAATAGTTCACTAGATCACATTTTCGTCCGATTCTACCTGAGAATCTACTGCTGTCCTTAGAGTTTCCCAAGTGTTTATTTACAAAATAAATACATTGCAATTGCAAAGAAATGAAATAAAGAATTTTTTTCTCTTGTCTGTTCACAGAAATCTGACACACTTTTAAGCTTTTCTGACACCAATTTAAGTGAAGAGAATAAGTATTTTGTTCAAATTGTACATAGTTTAATGAAGCAAAAACTAAAAGCACCTCACAACTTGTTTGTTCATTCCAAAATGTATCACACATTGTGACGTGATGCCAGTAAACTTGTGTCATCATCTCGTTGTTTAATCACCCACACTTTGCCCAATGAACATGTTAAAAATTGTCATGGAGATGTAGATGGGCATGTTCATACCAGCTCTCTCCAATCCTTGTTCATTTGATGAAAATAATGTACATTTTGGACGAATATATTGGCCAAAGACACGAGTGGTCAGCGATTGTTTGTATACGGCGGTCTCCACCCTGCGCTAACTAGCGGTGCACAGAATCGGGACAACTTGACCTTCAGACAATTCGACCCTGGATAACTTGATCCTCTACCCATGATAACTCGCCGGTGGTGGATGATCAAGAGTAGTAGAGGGTTGAGTTATCCAGGGTCAAATTGTCTGTGGGTTGAGTTGTCCTGATTCTGTGCACCGCTAGTTAGCGCAGGGTGAAGAATATGAAACAATCGCTGACCACTCATGTTTTTGGTCAATAATTTCGTCCAAAATGTACATTATTTTCATCAAATGAACAAGGATTGCAGAGAGCTGGTATGTAAGAACATGCCCAGAATGACTTTGAATGGTATTTAGAACTGCTATTGTACTTACCTACATTGGCTGGTCCCCTATAAAATACAGGTTTGCCACTTTTTCCTAACAGGAAAAAAGTAAAATAATTTTCCCTGATTTCCCTGATGGGCTGGGAACCCTCATTTACAGTCTTTCATATCAGCCTGTTTATTATATAGTGACTTATAGAGAAATTAATTAATCAACAAACAACATGCACGTACACAAACATGCCATATAGATATAGTCACACTTGATGACATGTTTTTTAAGGCTAAAAAAATTTACACAAAATTAAAAATGTAAAACATTTTGGAACACTGCATCGGCGGAATATTCAACAATGACACAGGCTAGAGGGCCTGGGGCTGGGCCAGGGGAAAAAAATACATGCCATGCCAGGCCAGGGGCAGGCAGGGGATGCAGGGCGATTTTGCCTCAGAAGTGTGCAAGCCCCCAAAATTTATTTGCAAACCAAAAGTCAAAAAGAGCTCGTAAATTAATGCATTGAAACTGGAAAAGTAGCCCCCGATTTTTTCCCCCTGGGCTAGGCGCAAGCTTAAAAATAAATGATGTCTTGCCTTCCACACACACAGCCCAGTAAAGCTCTGTTTATGCCCGCACCAGCAGGTCTGGAGGCTTGCCTATCGCAGATCTGGGCCCCGCCGCACCCGGCGGCGGCGAGCTACTCTGCGATAGGTAAACACTTCCGCATACAGTGGCGTACGTACGCAGCTGTAGCTCAGCTCGCTCGGTTGCTACTACTTTACCTTCCCATCACTTTTGCGTCGAACTTTCCTGCATTTACCATACGATCCACTTCCTATAGTATAGAGAATGTCGTAGTCTTCTAGTTTAGATGGCATTTTCTTCGCTTATGATTTATCTTCAGTGGATAGCAGATGATGACTTCCAAGTCCAATAACAATATTGCAGTCGCAACAAAATCAAGCAAAGCGCTTTTTGAATGGCACTCGAGAACGGCGTTGTTATTGGTCGATTTGGCACGCTTTTGTGGCATTTAAAAAGTTCAAAGGTTACGGTGAGATATTAGGCTTTGCTCGTGTCGCAACATTCAGATTAGGCATTATTCAGATTGTGGGCTATGCATGAAGATGTTGAAAATGGGTTTTATAATTCTCGGGGGATTCTTCAAATTAGATCTATTCCCATCTATTCTAGAAAGTAGTGGTTTTGGAGGAGTTTGGAATGATCAGGAAGTTTTGAATGTCAATTGGTTAAAACATGCCATAGAGTTGCGTTTGAAAGATATGGACAGACACTGGTCTATTGACCGTAAATAGCCAATGTGTGAATTGTAGAATTTTTAAAGAAACTTTAGTTCTTGAACCGTATTTGGTCAAATGTGAAAATTTGGACCGCAAAAATTTATGTCAATTCCGTTGCAGGAGCCATCATCTCCCTTGTGTAAGCGGTCGCTATGAAGGTATCCCTAGAATAGATCGTTTACTTTGTGTCATGTTGGTTTAGTCGATGATGAATTCCATTTTGTTTAAGTGTGATTTTTTTTTCCAATGAACGCAATAGATTTATTCCCTAAACCGTCTAAACACCTTGAAAATGCAAAAACCAAAAACTTAAAATACTGTCTTCGTTAGAATAATTACAGAAGTTTAGTAGATAAGTCGTTATTTTTCTACATAATAGTATGTAGTTACAGTATATTGTTTTTTGTTTGTACAGTTTATACTGCCATCTTTTTGTTCTTTGTATCACTTTATATTGCTATAGGGCCTATATCGGTTATTTCTCATACTCCGAAAGGGGTCGTTCAAGGCATAATGAAACAGCAAAAATTGACCCATTAGGCCAACAAAGGGCACTAAGAGCAACGTACAATCCACAATCATATATGAGAAGTATCATATCTCTATGGCAACAATCTTCTTGTCAATTCCTGAAAGTCTGTGCTGTATATTTACAAATAATAATGATAATAATAAATTTAGGGGCTCCGTTTGAGTTTTGAGTCAATTTTCGGTTGTGTATGAATCAACCTAATTGTTTTGTATATCCAAATAATTATTAGTGGGATAGAAAGATTAAGAATAAAAAAATGGCACAAACAGGAGTTGACTGTTAAAGGAACAGATAACTCCTGATATTATTACTGCCGTTCTTGATCTTTAAGATGGCAAAAGTCCTGCATGGGTTGAATGTTTATACAACTTTTGAAAAGAACAGTTCATTCAATCGTATAAATTCACCATTTTATGTGTAATATTCTATAAATGTATATACCTTGAGCAAGGAATTTCCATGAAAAAAAATCGCAAAAGTAACCATGTCACAATATGGGACTAAAGAAACTGCTCGCAATATCAGCCATAGGCCTTTTTCCGTAGTGAATTCACATCACAAGTGCATCAGGCTACAGGAAACAGTTTGGATCTCGATCGGA